>CM039124.1:42128011-42177607 GCA_022036555.1 Microstegium vimineum | reverse complement strand
TATGCAAAAAACGAAAGCATATTTTTCCTGTGACTGAAAAATCCTCATGTGTAGTCGTGCTGATTTTCTTTGTTTAATTTTTTACTGAAATGGTTTTTCTTTGTACCCTCTTTTTAATATTAACATGCATTGGCAGTCGACCCCACCTTTTCATAAAAAAAGATTATGATCTATACTGTTGATGTTTCATAAAAAAGGATTATCTAAAAGTGGCAGTACATATATATGTCAAGGAAGCTGAATATGTCCTGTTAATAGTGTGGCTGGGAGTAGGTCAGGTCATTAATTAGAGCAACTCCAACAGTTTGGTAATTTTGGTTTGACAAAATATGGAATTTGCCAACTCTGAAATAGATATGCCAAATCAAAAAATATGTAATCTCCAACAGTTCTCCATAATGACTTGGCAAAACGGGAAAAAAGGAAGGAAAAAAAAAGTCGTCAGCTTCCACCGTGAAAAAAAAGGGCGCCGCCTAGTGTTAAGCCGTGAAAAAAAAGAAGGAAAAAAATTGTCTTCCCCTTTTCAAGGTCTCCAAATTGCCAAGTGCGGGCTCTTATTTGCAACTTTGGCAAAAATGTCAAGCCCAAATGTCAAACTGTTGGCCACCAGTTTTTTAGTTTTTTTTTTGGCAAAATTAGATATATCAATTCTAAATGTCAAACTGTTGGAGTTGCCCTTAGGATCCCGGTAGTGAAACCTGCTCTGACTTAGAACATCTCCAATGGTTTTGCATATTTTAATTGGCAAATTTGAGAGTTTGCCAAGTCCCAAATAAATATGGCAAAGATAAAAAGAGTCAATCTCCAACGGTTTGGCAAAACTGACTTGTCAATTAACAAAATTGACTTGACAATTACCAAAATTGTGAAAATTGTTGCGGCAATTACCAAAATTGGTTGAGCGCGGAAAATGCCAAGCGCGATCCGCTAGGCATATATGTCAATCTTTTCAATGAAATTGTCAAGTTAACAAAAATGCAAAGCCTATTTGCTAAACCGTTGGATATGAGTTTTTTTAGATTTTTTTGCAAAAATAAGAATGGAAGGCCCATTTGCAAAACCGTTGAAGATGCTCTTAGGGATCCTTAATTTGTACAGTCATTTCATCTAAATCGGCATATATATATATGTTTACAGGAAAAATATAGAAAAAAAACTCCATTTCAAAATAGAGCTTAGGGTCTATGTGGAACATAGGAATAAAAAAACATAAGAACACACAGCTCTAATATCTTGGATCCTATGGATTGGAAAAAATATAGAGAACTGCAAAATTGATTGTTGGATGGACCTGAAAAATAAAGAAATTCATTGAGAGAGAATGACATAAGAGAAACTTTACATGAGATTGAACATCTTGATATAATTCCGATCCTCCAATGTTCCTATTGAAAGCCGTTCTATGGGAATTTTATAGAATTTTTAGAAATCCGGTCCTTTGTTAGTACAACTCATAGGAAAGTTTTATATTGGTTTTCAGTCGTCTAAAATTCCTCTGTTTATCCTTTGATCCAAAGGGGTCTTAGTAGAGAGGTAACTGATATGAGGCGCAAGGATCAAGGTAGGCAATATATATAATTTCAGTTATTTATGCTATTTGTTATAAAAGATAAAACTATTATCTGCTTTTGCCTTTAAAAACTATCATGATTGGGGATATCATGGTGGGAGTACGGGACCATAGAGAAATAGTACACGTTTCACAAAGTTAAAAAGGGGAGCTGAGGGCACTAGAGAAAACAAAAATTAGGCAGCAGCATGCACCCGAAGATATAAAAAACCAGGTCAGTCCCTCCCTCCGTGATTACTGGGTGATGAAGGCTTCAATTGGTAGCAGCATCTAATTTCTCCATGCAGCAATATATATATCTTTTCCTTTTCTAAGAGGAAAATAACGGGTAAAAAAACTTGAATTATTGCTAGCAGCAGCTTTCTTCATGCTGGCATGCAGCAATATATATATTTTCCTTTTCTGTGAGAAGACTTTAGTGTAAAAAAATCAGTGAAATTGGTGGTGTTCTACTAGCATCAGTTTGAGAATCGCATGTGTAAATATAAAATGTTTACACTCACAATCAAATGATTTTTCGCTAGTTTTAAGATTAGTCTGCGTCGTTCTTCATAATTGCAGTGTATAGTAATTATTATGCCCGGGGATACCATGTATTCTACTCCGTATAACTCGATGTATGGATCGATGATCAGGGTGTTAATTACTAGTTTGTATACCATTAATATATATATATATATATAATATAAATATATAAACCAGGTTCCCGTAGAAACTATGGAAACTCGCACGTGGATCGTTGGATCTAAAACTGATGGATATGACTAATGGTGGGAGAGATTAGCAATTAACCCCTCCCACTGCATCCACATCTAATCATTCGGCGTGGTGGGAGAGATTAGCAATTAACACATCCACTATATCCATCGGATTTAGATCCAGCGATCCGCGTGCGAGTTTTCATAGTTTTCACGGAACTGCTTTCCATAATATACGTTCCCTATATATTCTGATTTTCCATTACCACAACTCCGTTGGTGACCAAAATATTGTCTAGCTGTGATACAAATAAACTATGAACCGGCGGTGATCATTGTCCCGTCAGCACCGTTTGAAACAATATAATGGACCGACGTTTATAAAAGAATTGATCACCGCGCACTGGATAAATCCATGATCCAGTGTTCGTGGCTGTACGTTGACATTATATTATTCACGTCCGTTAATAACTGGACGACGCGACGACGACTGTGTTGACATAATTACGATCGTACAACTAACAAGAAGAGCGTCAGAGTCATTATACAACGTCGTAAGTACTGTACGTACGTTGTACCAGCATATGTACATACGTAGATGGTTAGATATCGATCGTACACGTACGCCTAATTTGTACAGCTGGTAGGATATACAATATAGACTGTACACGTACACCTATATGTGTAGTAGTTGGCAGCTAGCTGTTGACGCCAAAATAAAACTTCTTGTCGCCGGCAACTACTGCAAGTCTTTGTTCGTTTTCTCTTTTTATTTGCGACTTAATAACTACTGCAAGTCTACACATTGAACTAACGCCAAAATAAAATAGTAGAGCTTTGGAAAACTAGCAAGGTGTGAGATCGGGCAGGATATATGAAAGCGTCAATCATGCATGGGATAGAGTCATATATATAGAGAGAGATCAGATACTACTTGGGATTTGATTGGCGTACGTACGTGCACGCATGCATCGCGTGTGTGCAGGGAAGGAATGGAATGAATGATATATGTTCCGGCCAATTCTATTGCTAATTGCTAATTGCCTAACCACAACCGGACATAACCAGTAACCACTTCTTTCTTTCCATATACTAGTTCGTTAGCTAGCTAGGTTCTTCCTTCGTCTGGTTTCAAAAATTCATGCCCTGCACGTGACGATTAAGGGCTTGTTTGGGACGGCTCCACGAACTCTGATCTACAAACTCTATTGTAGAGCAGCTCCACGAACTCCAGGTTTTTATGGAGCACCTCTTTAAGTGCTCTCACAACTCCACTTTTTTTCTGGAGCTGTGTGCGTGGAGCTAAAACCGTTTGGCTAAAAACGTGGAGCAGAGCTGAAAAACGTGGAGCGGAGCAGTCCCAAACAAGCCCTAAGTATTGCGTACCACTCAACCACTGGTACGGCGCTAGCCACTACTACGCCCCGTACTGTACGAATATATCGTCTTTTTCGTTTGACTTATCAATCGGTTTATTAATCAGTTTTTTCCCACAATAAAACAGATAAAAACAACATCAGTCAACCACTGAAACGACTAGACGAACATGGTACGTTCCGACAACATCTCACATAGTTTATTTATATATACTAACAAATGTGTTCTAAACCTTACAACAGAACTCAACACACGTACGTGTAATAATCGGACTACATACTGTTCTAACTTAAATGCTAGAAAGAATAAAGATAAATTTTATAAGAAAGAAGAGAAGGAGAAATTAAAAAGAAGAAATAAGAAATAAATAAGTATACAGCACAAGCACAACCACTGACCTTGCACTTGCATGTATATATATGTGTAGTGTAGGGTCCTCCTCCACATTCCTATTTGCAGCAGCATTGGCATATAGTTCGTCATCGTGTCCTTGCTGGGTACCGGCGGGACAAACGCTAATTAACAATGGGCAGGAGGCTGCCGGCGGCGGCGGCGTTGTGCGGTGGCCGGGCGGCCACGCGGGTGAGGAGGAAGCGGGTGCTGCAGCGGGCGTCGCCCTCCAAGCTCCCCGCGGCACTGCCCGGTGGCGGCGGTGGCAGTGGCAAGGCCGCCGGCAGCGCAGCAGCCAGGGCCGGAGGAGGAGGAGGGTGCTACGTCAATGGCAACGGCGAGCTGATGGTGGAAGTGGGTAGCAAAAAGCACGGCGGCGTCGGGCGTCGGGTCATGGTGCTGGCCGACGGCCGCGCCGAGGCCGCCGGCGCGCTCCAGTGGGCGCTGTCGCAGGCCGTCCGGAGCAACGACACCGTCGTCCTCCTCGCCGTCGCCAAGCCGCCGGACGCCCGAGACGGTCGGTCGGCGATAAATTTGTTAGTGAGCTCTTTCCTCACCGTACCCTGACTAGAATTTCACTGAATATTTTTCTGTCTCTACAGCCATCAGTGATTCTTGTGTGAAGATGCTGGGCAGCAAGAGCCAGCAACACCTCGCCGCCCTCAGGACATTCTGTGAATCAACAAGGCCAGAGGTACGCACGCAAAATGCTACTGCGTGAACAATATAATTAATTAATTAATCTCCCTGTAAATTATTACTAGAATAGGATGGAATTTTATAAGAAACAATTAATGTAGTATATCCTGCCCATATAAAAGCTTGCCAATTAATCAATCATGCATCCCACTGCCTCCGTGAAATTCGAAACGAAGGTCAACGAATGATTTGTGGCTCTGTCATCAAATCAAATAAAAAAAACAATGATTTGTGTGGGATGCGCAATGATTTCTTGCTGTCCACTACGACCAAAAGCAATGGCCACTTAGCGGATTTTGTGGGGGGAGCTGAGGCGTGGCGCTGGCGCCAAAACCAAAAGAAAACAAAACAAAAGAGACGCGCGCAATAATAATGTTGGCGGATTCAATGCAGGTGAAGGTGGAGACGTGCGCCGTGGAGGCCGACGAGCGCGCGCCGGCGGTGGTGGACGCGGCCAGGCGGCACGGCGCGTCGCTGCTCGTGCTGGGCCAGCGCCCGCGGCGGCACGCGGTGGCGAGGTGGCTGCAGGCGCTGTGGCGGCGCCGGCGCAGCAGGGGCAGCTCCGGCGCCGGCGGTGGCATGGTGGAGTACTGCATCGAGCACGCGCCGTGCGTGGCGCTGGCCGTGCGCCGGAGGAGCTCCGGCGGCTACCTCGTCTCCAGCAAGCACCACAGAGACTTCTGGCTCCTCGCGTAGTACTCCCACGCACACTGATGATAATCTTTCTGATCAGTATCACCTCTCTTTTTTTTCCTTGTCCATTCAGTTCAAAACTGTTGCCTGTTGGTAACTTGATCAGAGGGAGATTCGTCAAAAAAAAAAACCGTGATCAGAGCGAGTTTGCATCTGATCTGGCCGGCCGATGATGCTGTAAAGGTTAAAAAAGAGCTAGCTATCCCAACGGTGAACATTCAGCTTGTTTCAGAATACTTTCGGTGTGGAAGATGGTCAAAGACTTTGCACAAAACTAGAGTGACAACTGACAACTAATATAAAACAGCTTTTGTCAAATTAATTATTACTAACACGACTGTTTTACGACAGTTTTTTTTTAAAATTTATAAGATTGCTGTTGTGAAGTTCACTCATTTCGTTATGAATTATGCAAAGCGATTTCTACCCAAGTCATGGTCATGATGAAGCTAATCATTTGATAATTGACTAAACAAAAGACCTGGACGATTTAGATAATGATTCACAACGTTATTCACACAAACTACTCAAGTGCTTGGAACAAAAAACAGTACGAAATCCCTAGTTAACGCATCATATCAATATACACTAGTCGCGATGCTATCGGGGACAAAAGGCGGGTACAAGTTTGGAACTATAGATAAGGGCAAGAAGCAACATGTTAGGAGTTTGGGTTAGGATTGAAGAGATGCAAGATCCATATCAGAGATGACAAGCTTAAAAGAGAAGCCATAGGTAGGTTAGATCAACAAGGTGTCAAACAATAGGTAGCTAGGCCAGATTGCAAGGGAGACACAAACAAATAGCGGAAGACTAACAGAAGCATGGTAGGTTGAGAATGAAGCTTGCCACTCTTGTGGAAGGCAGAGAAATGAATCGGAAAGAAGGAAGAGAGGGAGGAGAAAGGGGGAAAAGGGGGGGGGAGAGGAATACAACAAGGAGTAGGGGTGTTCCTTCTTTCAATATAAGTATACAAAGCTACAAGCACACACTATGTAGCTTGGGTTGATTACGAGGGTGACAAAGGGTAGGATAGAGACATTGGGCCTTTCTAACCAAGCCTTGGAGGGGTTTGAGACAGGACAAGAGAGACAACTAAAGAATGATTTTTATGTAGAGGAAGAATTATTCTATCTTTGGTATGACAACTCATATTGGATCAAATGGACATGAACTCGTGGTCGTGCATAACATGATTGTTTAAACTAGTTGGCACAAATGATCCTAAATTGGTTAGAAAAAACAACATTTAGCCATGACCATGAATCTTGTTCCTTTCACCCCTACCAGTTTGCTCTACCATGTAGGGGTGGGCGTTCAGTCCCTTTGGTTCTTTTGTTTTGGCATGTTCGGTCTTTGGGGTAAAATAGGTTGAAAATTGACAACCAATGCAAGGGATTAACCCAAAGGCCCAATATAATACAACATAGACTATTCATCCCATTGAATTAAAAGAACACTAATAAGTTGTAGCATTTTTCCTTGCACTCTTCAAACATATGGTTAATGTTCTAGTTAGGGGGCAAAGCAAAATACCATTACTAATAATTCTTTCATAGTACACAATAGGGGTTAAAGTAGTGGTGAATAGTAGTTCTCCAATGGCAAAGGCAAGCTTTGCCCCTGATTTTAGTTGTTTCTTTCCAAACTTCTGCCCTTATCTACTTTAACCTCACCAAACAAGGACACAAGGTAACGTTCTTAGTGTAATTTCAAAGTTTACACCTAGTATCATGAGCAACAAACACAAAGATGAGCGTATCATCCTCATAGTTGTTGGAGGTAATATTCGAGTTATTTGGCCTATTCAAGTTTTAAGGTCAAATTGAGCGATCCTAAATTGTACTCTAAACTATAACAAGACATGTATCAAACTCAAATCAAATATACTAATGATTCGTATTTGTTCCTTTTTCATGTGCGGTCTTCGGGTTTAAAGTGTCCAACTCCTTTCTTGTATCCTAAACCATTTCTAACACCCTTTTAGAAATTAAAAAAATCATGTAAGTTGGAAGGAGCTATTGTTAATATTTTCTCTCTAGATTAGAATGTATTTTTTTATAATGTTTTAGTTTTATAATGGCACTATACATGGAAGAAATGACATTATTTTTTATTTTACTTTTTTTTAGAGAAAGGACCCCCCTTTTTGGTTTTGGAGAAAGTTGTTTATTGCTTATTGGGCCTTGGCCCTCGGTGCATTGTGATTTATGGCCCATGTTATGAACCAGCCCAACATTCAATCTCAGAGAAGCGAGCTCCTCTCTTTCCCTCAGAGAAACCTCTAAACCCTAGCGGTAGCGGGACCTCTCCCCTGTCCCCTCCTATCACGGCCATGGTGAAGACGAAGCCCATGGCGGCGGCGGCGGCGGGCGAGAAGAAGAAGGGCAAAGGAAAAAAGAAGGGCAAGAATGGCCCGGCCAAGGTGGCCATGAAGGCTTGTGGCGCGGCGGCGGAGGAGCGGAGCAACCCGTTCGAGGCCATCTGGTCGCGCCGCAAGTTCGATGTGCTCGGCAAGAAGCGCAAGGGCGAGGAGCAACGCGTATCGCGCTCCCGCTCCGATGCCATCCGCAAGGTAAGCAGCTGCTAATTTACTCAGTTTAGCGGCTTTTGGTCCGGTTGATTTGGTGGCTGATTCCTCTTGCCTTGCCGCAGAGGGAGAACACGCTGCTCAAGGAGTTCGTGGAGAGCGGCAAGTCGTCCGTGTTCCACGACCGGCGTATCGGCGAGAGGGACGACACCCTGCCCGAGTTCGACAAGGCCATCCTTCGCCAGCAACGAGAGCGCTTGGTATGTTGCGCTGAGAGATAGTTCATTAATTGAAGAGCCACGCCGACATTTCTAGCATTTCTCCCAACATTGACATGCTTGGGTGCAAAAGAGACCAAGCATAAACCGGTATCATTTATCAACCCATTCTTCTATTGGTTTCTAGGCCAAGTTGAAACGAGAAAGCAAGTACAATCTATCTGATGACGATGAAGACGAAATCAATGTTCATAGCATGCTCTCGGAAAAGGATGATTTTGAGGAGGAGGTGCCTCTCGATGATGAGAGCGACGAGGAAGGTACGGTTATTATTGTCTCTCTGGTTGGAATACAATCCTCTCCACTTCTTGTTATTGTTTTATCCCTCTGTATCATGCGAGTTTGTCTACTGTATATGTGCATCCACATTATGTTTGGTATGAGCACGTCTTTTCTGTTACGCGCTTATAACATCACTGTGAACTGGATGCCAGACTGCAGTGTGATCTTCTGATTTCACATTGTTCTCCATATTCTTGTTTGGGCTCAGTTTCCGTTAGTACTGGGAGTAGAACAAAAGTTATTTTTGATGCGGATGTATAAATCTGGCGTTAGTACTCGTGACGTTTCATTAACTAGTTATTGTAGTTATCCCGTTGCATTGCGAAAAGCATTTGCCGGATTTAATTATGCCATTTGGAGCTTTTTACCTCAATGTAGGAGAGAATAAGAATTGTGATAATATGACAGCATTATAAAAAAATGTAATATATATCAGTTCATGCTACTGTTTCTGTGTTGTTCATTGTGCTCTTAATCTTTATACTTCCAGGTAAAATGGTCCTATCAAAGAAGCGATTATCTCTCCAAAGTGACGACCGTCCTTCAGTGACTGATCTGCCACAAGAAACACATGTGAGTTTCATAGCCACAGTGAGAAACTGAGATGCAAATGAAATCATGTGAATGTGATCCATGAGGTGACCTCATTCTACTTATTTTGTGTTAGCAGGGGCAGAAGAGCAAGAAGGAAGTTATGACGGAAATCATTTCAAAGAGTAAATTTTATAAGGTGGGTATCGTTGTGGCTAACTATTCTCTATATAAGCCCTTTTTTGGCTAGTATGTCATGCCCTTGTAGCGTTACCTAGAACAACTTTCCCTTTAGTATAACCTAAAGGTTCATTCTTGGTTTGTCCTTTCGGCTTCTGCTGACATCAACTATTGTTCTGAAGCCTCAACGAAATACCTAGTTAATTGGTTTAGAACATATTGAGTTCCAAACTTTCAATAGGTGCTTACTTCATTGTGTTCAACTCTTGATACTTCCATCTCAATGTGTTGAATTCTTGGCACTTTTGCTTTTTCACAAACCTTTTAGTTTTGAGATGTATCCCAACATTTCTGACTTCTTCCTATACCAAAGAAAGCTGAAGCTTTGTATGTCTTGTCTTTCCTGACACTGACAATGCTGACCATGCACCCATCAATGGTTACACTTGTATAATATGCTAATAAGTGATAACATACTTATTTTAACAAATTATGTGATATATTTCTGCTGCGTCTGATCACATTTTCTGCAGTCCAGTGTGTAATGTTTGTATGAACGGCTTAACCTTTTTGGTTGCCAGAGCTCTCAATATATATGGAAGATTACAGAGTTGGATTACATATGAGAACTATCTCATGACATATTTGGATTCTAGTCATAGCCGACTTGTACAAGAAAGTAAACTGAAATATCTCTAGATTGATATGAATCAGGACTCTATCTAACAGCCGCCCTCAATCTTAGCTTCCTCAAGTTAAGATTGCTTCGAAATCTTTCTAGACTCTTTGAGGACACCCTTTGGTAAAGCCATCACTAACTGATCTTGTGAAGCTATAAATCGAATCTGAAGTTGTCTTTTAGAGACCCTTTCTCTAACAAAATGATAATCAATCTCAATGTGTTTTGTCCTTGCATGAAACACCAGATTGGATGATAATTTGGCTCTCATGTTATCACACACACCATAGGCATGGTGGTTGTTTCAAAACAATTCCCAATTCAACAAGCAATGAATGCATCCAAACCAATTCTTCTGTAGCATTGGCTAAAGCTTTATAATCAGCTTCAGTACTTGAACGAGATAGTGGGCTGTTTTCTAGTACTGCGAGATATAAGGTTAGAACCAAAAAACACAGCAACCCCTCCAGTGGATTTTCTATCATCTATGCATCCTGTCCAATCAGCATCCGAGAAGGCACTCAATAGTATCGAAAGTGACTTTCAAGTTTCTTGACCAACTCCCAAAGTATTCTTTACATATCTCAAAATAAGCTTATCAGCAGACCAATACAGGGTTGTTGGATTGTGTAAAAATTGGTATACCTTATTTACAGCAAAAGCAATGCTAGGTCTAGTGAGTGTTAAATATTGTAAATCTCCAACAACACTTCTATACTTTGAGCTTTCTTATGAAACGAGTGGATATCCACTATAAAGTGACAGCTTCTCCGATGTTCTTCATACCAGCCCTTCCAAGTAGTTCTAGAGCATATTTATCTTTGTTAACAAGATTCCACCATCTGTTCTCTTTACTTCAATGCCCAAGAAGTGTAAATCTCCTAAGTCTGTGAGTGCAAATTCACTAAAATTTTGAAGTAAAGTTGAGATAGCAGATTCTGAAAAGCTTGTCACAATAATATCGTCAACATATATGACACATATAATTATGGCTGACTTGTTAAAGATAAATAATGATGTATCTGACTTAGATGGAATAAAACCCAGATCTTGCAACTTACAGCTTATTCTGGAGTACCAAGCTCGGGGCTTAATGCTCAGCACTACCTGATTTTCACCCATAATACTTGTTCTGTCTTCAATCTTTTAGATTACATATTTGTTGGAATTTGGAAATTTTTAGTGATGTCATATAACTTCAACACAATTTGCTCTATTGATGCAGGCCCAAAGAGCCAAGGAGAAGGAAGAGGATGAACATCTTGTGGACAAGTTAGACAGTGATTTTGCATCATTGGCCCAGACACCGGCATTATTGTCCTTAACTGAGTTAGCTAAGGTCAAGGTGAACAAAAATGATTCAAGTGCTGGCTTGACGGGGAAGGAGATTTTTAACAAGGTGATTTTTTTTTTATCATCAGTAACCAAAATACTGTCCATTTTTTTCAGAGCTTTCTATCAGAACATATAGTATCAGGAGCTATATAGTAACAAGGTGAGGCATGGGGTATGGTTAATCAGTGGCTTTGCAGGATGTGTATGCCCACTTTGCTATTCTCTTTTTTTTTTTCACAAATTTTAGTTTTTATTAGTCTTGGACAAGCTTCATGTTTTACATGATGCAGTTGCAAACTTCTAGTTCATGATACTAACTCTGTATCTATTTTGTTATCTTAATGTTAGGCAAAGGCAGATACATATGAAAAACTGGTGAAAGAAATGGTGATGGATCAACGTGCTCGGCCTTCTGATAGAACTAAAACCCCAGAGGAAATAGCACAAGAAGAGAAAGAACGTCTTGAGAAGTTGGAGGTTTGTTCGATATTAATTTAGCACTGAACTTAAACATTGTTGCTCTTATTTAAAGCTTCTCTCTTCTCATATGTTGCATACAGTTTTAGTTAAGTATCTTATCTGAATTGTTCTAGTGCGAGTACCTTATGAGGATCCAAAATTCGATATGATTATTATGTTTAAGCTTGTAATCCCTACATGTCTTTTTTTTTTTCTGGAGCAATGAAATACTGATACTGAGTTGTCTTGATACTGGTCTTCCTTGTAGGAGGAGCGCCAAAAAAGAATGCTTGGAACTGCTGATTCATCTGATGAGGACGATGACAATGAGGACGATAAGCGCATGAAGCTAGTTAACTCAAAATCTATATCTGGAGATGATCTTGGTGATTCCTTCTCTTTGGATGAGTCAATAGGAAAGAAAAAGGGCTTGGTTGATGAAATTTATGAAAGAGAAGGTAGAAAGATTGGCGATGATGCAGCAGCATCCGATGATGGAGAAAGCGATGATGAAAATGCTGGTGATGATGGGGCTGGTGATGAAGAAGATTCTGAAGAGGACTCTAGTGACAATGACTTTGGTAATATGCCTGCTAGAGATTGGGAGCAAAGTGATGATGATGAGGTTGATGTCGGAGACGATGAAATGGAGGATTTCAAAGAGGAGCAAGAGATCAATGGCAAAGTGGTGGACAAAGATGCACACAATTTGAAAGGAGAATCTAATGTGAAACCACAAGTCAAGGATGGTAGTATTCCTTTTGTTATTGATGCACCAAATGACCTGAAAGATCTATCCTCTTTGCTAGATGGTCGTTCAGAAGCCGAAATAATTGAGATTATTAGTCGAATACGTACTTGCAATTCAATAAGACTTGCAGCTGAAAATCGAAGGAAAATGCAAGTAAGTAACAATTGAACTCCTTATGAAATCACATTTACTTCCGACTAACTTATCCTTTGCACAACTTGTTCTCTGATATTCAGATCCCTTTGGCAGGTTTTCTATGGTGTTCTTCTGCAGTACTTTGCAATTTTAGCTACCCAAAGTCCAGTGAAGTTCAGAATAATTGACACACTTGTTAAGCCTTTAATTGAGATGAGTGGAGAAACTCCATATTTTGCTGCCATCTGTGCAAGAGAGAGACTTATTCATACACGTACCCGTCTATGCGAAGATATTAAGGTTCCAGGTTTGTGAGATAATAAATGACATGGTTTATTGGAAATTTGTTTTGTTATGATTAATGTGCTTTTTTACCATGCCACCTCCTTTAAATATTGTTTCCAGGAAAGAGCAGCTGGCCAAATTTGAAGACACTACTTCTGCTGAGATTATGGTCTCTTATTTTTCCCTGCTCCGACTTCCGCCATGTTGTTGCAACTCCATTGCTTCTACTTATGTGTGAATATCTGATGCGGTGCCCTATACTATCTGGTCGAGATGTTGCTGTTGGTTCTTTCTTGTGTTCAATGGTGCTTGTGGTATGCTTTTGAACTTATCCTGCGTTTTAGTTTCTTTTCAGAATGTGTAATGATTGTTACAAGTTCTTCAAGATTTTTTACCCAATTGATGAATAGATATTTAAAACTTAGAAACTGGAGCCGAATCTCCCTTTCAACTTTCATACAGTACCAAGGAGGTCCTTAAACTAGTCCAGAAGTGATTAAACACTTCCCAATGCCTCCTTTCTTATATTGACATGTGTTTATATACTAGTTTTTCCATATCTTTTTTTTCTGACAGTAGCGTGCACTTGTTTCTTTCCAAAATTTACATTTGTAGGTTACTAAAGAATCTAAAAAGTTCTGCCCTGAAGCAATTAGTTTTCTGCAATCTCTTTTGGTAACATCTCTTAAAGGAAAAGTGGGAACTCATCTGCACAATCAGGTGATTACTAATTCAGACGTTGATCATATTTTTTGCTAGTTGATTGATATTAAGCAAAATATCATCTTGGTCATAGATTAACGATCAATTTATGGAGCTCAAGACTTTAAAACCATGGCTCAGTATCCATGATCAAGTGCATGAGGTGAATCCAGTGAATATCCTAGAAATAGTCGGCATGGATCCTGACGCCCCTTATTTCTCATCTGATAACTTTAAGTAAGTATATGGTTGTTATGGCTTCATGATTGCTCGTAGTGGTTCTCATTTTTGTTGTCTTACAGTCAGTATATTTTCTGGCAGGGCTGGTGTACTTTTATCTGTGGCAGAATGTTTAAGAGGGTTTGTTATTATACATGAAGGGCTATGCTCTTTCCCAGAAATCTTCCTTCCAATAGCCTCTTTGCTGCAAGAAATTTTGGAGAGATCTGAGTTGCCTAGCTCGTTACAAGACATTTTCCATGAAATCATTGACTTGGTTAAAAAGAAAAGTGATGAACACCATGCTTCAAGAGAGCCCCTCCGAATGCGGAAGAAGAAGCCTGAACCAATCAAGCAATTGAATCCAAAATTCGAAGAGAGGTATGTATTTTTTGGTATTATATGTTTTCAGTATACACCATTCTGTCCTGTTTTATTTTCAACTTCTCGTGGGTCTAATGTAGAAAAATGTTTAACTCCTTTTAATCAATTTACTTCTATTTTTTGCAGCTACATCAAGGGTCTTGATTATGACCCTGACCGAGAAAGGGCACAAATGAAAAAGCTGAGGAAGCGTGTCAAGAGCGAGATGAAGGGGGCGAAGCGTGAGCTGCAAAAAGATAATTATTTCCTGTCTGCTGTGAAGGAGAAAGAGAGGAGGAAGCGAGATGAAGAGAGAGCTGAGATGTATGGAAAAGCCATGGCATTCCTTCAAGAACAGGAAAGTGCTTTCAAATCTGGACAACTGGGGAAAGGAAAGGGCAGGAAAAGGAGACGGTGATACTCTATATTTCAGGAGCAGTTTGGCCAGTGTAAATATACGGCTTATGTTGCCCCTTGCCACCTAGTTTGTTCATCCTCTTCCCGCGGTACTGGAAGTGGATCTAGATGGTTACTGTAGTGTGAGCTGCGCAGTCCAACTTAAGTTTGCCCTGACTACAAAAGCAGAGGGTCAAGATATCTCTCTTAGTCTTATGGAACATTCCCACCGGCTTAAAGCTTTGCCTAGAACACTGCAATGCCACAAACACTTTACAAGGCTTCTCCTTGGTAAACTACCACACTTGGCAAAGGCTTTATTTCAGTTGCTCTCCTCTGTATACTGGTGCCATAGTAATCTTCCTAAGCACAGTGAAGAGTTTTTGTTATTTCCATTTTTCTTGTACTGTATGAATGTTAGCCCTATGGATATGGCAATTTTGGACACAGTTTTGTACTAGAAAAAACCATTACTATTACTGCTCTATACTACCTTGTTTATTATTATCTCTTTATTAGTATTGTTCCAAGCCGAACTTATCTAACTTTGACCAAGTTATAGAAAAATGTATTAAACATCTACCATATTAAATAAATGCACTATGAAAATATATTTCATGATATATCTGATGAATCTTATTTGTGCTTGTAGATGTTTGTTTAGTTTTTAATGAACTTGATCAAAACTAAGAAGTGTAACTTAAAGATAAAACTAAACTGACTCCCTCCATGTATCCCATAGAAAGTGAGAATCACAACCAATTTGAAACACATGTAAAAGACTAGAATGATGACCGTTATGCAAGTTTTATCTCCCAGTTTACAAAACTTCCAAAGTATTGGTAACAGTGCAGATCTTTATGAAACTTATTTTATCATCTCTCTTCATTTTATTTTATATCAGCCTATTTAATAATTAATACTATGAAACTTTTATGAAACTCTCATTGTGAGATTGTCAGGACAGCGTTAGAGGGAGTACCATTTGGAACGGAGTGGTGACATGCTTTTGCACTTGTGTTGTTGTGCATGAAAGGTTAATTTTTGTTGGTACTTGGTGCTGCTGGGTTTCTTACATCTGGAGAGCAACAAAGGTTACAATCGTGCTCATGCCGCATGGCTCTTTTTTGACGCCTACTTGTGCCTAACTGCTTTACAGGACATGCCACTTTGTCGTTGTGGGCATAATTCCCCAGCCAGTGAGTATGGCGTGCTTCCAATGGCGCATTTGCGGCGGCTGCAGGCATGTGGAACAAAGCTGCTTTGCTGTTCAACGAGGTCATGCTGGCTGATGAGTGCTGAAACTGAAAGCCTCCACTTCGAGTCTACTTGTAGTTCTGACCCCGATGCGCATTATAGGTGTTCTGATGCCCTTGTGGCCTTGTGAATCAGATGTCACCGATCGTAACCACAAGTTTGTGCTATCGGCCAATCATCACAATTCACAAAAGCAGCACTATTGGATGGACATTCAGAGGTCCTAGATTGTGACAAAACATTCTGAACCCACCCATTCTTGTGCTGCCTATTTTTAGATTCTTATTTCAGCTACAGCCACTCCCTTATGGCTCAGCTCACCAGTGGACTTTGAGGCACAGGCACAGGGCGGGTCAGGCCTCTCTAGGCAATGTTCATCAATTGTAGTTCGCATATCGGAGATTATGTTAGATGACAGGATGATAGACCAGCCACAGAAGCTGGATCTCATGTTGATACAGTTTTGTCTGTATTAGACATCAACTTGGTGCAATGTGTCTCCATCACCAAAGCTCCAGGTACGGCAATCACCACTCTTGCTTTTGACTACTGATCTAGCCTCCAGCCACATAACTTGAAGCAGCCATTGATGTCAATGTCATGTATATTCCAGTGGCCCGGGGCAGCTCCAATAATTTGAAAGCAAAGCAAGCCGACCCGGCCTCTCATTCGGAACAAGATAAAAAGAAGTTTTTTTTTTGAGGGAAAAGATAAAAAAGAAGTTAACGGATGCCTTCTCCTTTCACGGGAAAGACAGATGAAAACAGTAGGGAGAAAAGGCACGGGCTTTTTATGACGTTTCAACAGATCTGGGATTTAATCATATTCTGTACAGCTTGTATTTACGTCCTTTAATTTACAAGTTACATGTACACATGCAGTCATAAAGTGGAAATCAGCATATTTACAGATGATGAAGTATGAACTACAAGCCCCATGTTTCTACCTATATATATGCTATGCCAAACCTGCACTATTGGGACAGAATGAGGGCTTCCACCTTTCTGAAGATCCTCCGTTTGCTGGATTGCTTTATGGATGATGAACTTATTGCACGGAGATTCTGAGAAACAATCTGACGGTGCGGTCAGCGCATGAACCCGAAAGTGTAGAGAGACCTCGGCCGAAACAAGTTGGCAAACAGGAACCATGTGGGGGACTCTTTCTTCTGCGCCTCCTGTGGCTCAGGCTGGCCTTTCACCTCAAGGCTGTGGCCTATGGCTTGCCTGATGGAGTCTATTGCCTTCTGATCAACATCCTCTCCCGCAGAACCGCGGACGTAGAACGTGTTCACAGCCATCCTGCCCCTCGTGGTCACCTCTGCTCTTGTGACGGTCAGGCTGTTCTCACGGAAGATGCGGGTGACCTCCGACAGTAGCCCGATCTTGTCATTAGTGCACAGCTCAAGCTTGACACCCTAGGACAACCAACACAAGGTGGTTTTCAATTTGAAGCTGCATGATTAGTTTTTTGTGGGTTTTTTTTTTGTGATGTGATTTCAGACAAGTCTTACCTCGGATACCCTCCGTTCAATGGCTGCTTCAAGGCATTGGATGACTCGCAATCTCTCAGTTTCAGTGTTCATCGGTGATCCATTCACATGCCTTACATAGAATTCCTACAACAGAGCAGGCAGCATCCATGTAAATGTGAAGCAGTTTTCTTTGAACCAGAATTCTATACATCAATTACTAGTGAGAAGAAGAGACGAGCAGATGAGTATACTCACCTGGTAAGCCTGACTGTCCTTGGCATCAATGTTGGCATGGAAAACAACATACTGCAGGTCGGTGAGAGTGCAAACCGTGTCGAACAGAAGCTTGGGCCTGTCCTTGCACCTGATGGTCACCACCGAGTAGTCCTTGTCGTTCCAGTTCCTCACGGTGACATTAGTAGGCCTCTGAGACTGCCCCTGAGCTTGCCGCTGGAGCTGCTGCTCATAGTCGCCGTCGTCAAGCATCATCTGGTGCAGCCTTCTCTCGTGTGTGCGTGGTGGCAGTCCCCGACGTGACAGCCATGGCGGTTCTTCCCCGAGAGAGATTGCCTCCACGGAGCAGGTACGACAGCTTCTCCCTGATCCTCTCCAGCCTCTCGGCGTCCGTGACCGCCAGCCCGGTGTCCTCGTCGGTGACCCGCATCACAGCCGCAGCTCGGGTGTTGTGGGTCCATATCTCGGCGCTGACCACGTTGCACTTGAGGCTGGCGAGCACCGCGCTGACTTCAGAGAGCAGGCCTGGCCTGTCCGTCCCTGTCAGCTCGATGACATTGTGGTCAGCTGCAGCGGCGACGTCTACTGATCTCCGGCGGGAAGGAATGTATCTTGCATCTGCGCCCAAGGACTGCGCGAGAATGTTCCAAGAACATTTCATAAAATTTATTTACCTTTTTTTTTTTTTACTTAGGAGGACACACTAACTAGAGTACATATGACCATGCATATATACCTTTCTGATGTAGTCTTCGATCTGTGCGAGGGTTGCCTCATCTTTGATCTTCTTCCCTTCCTTATCGGTCACATTGAAGACTGAACGCCGCAGCAGGAAAAGCAGATTACTCCCAAGCTTATTAATTTGGCTCTGATTGGTGGAGACAAAACCACAAAATTGAACAAGAACAGACAACTGGGTGCAATGAGAATGAGATTACCATCCATGAACCATCCCCCATCCGAGGTTATGTAGGCCTTGCTTATGACAAGGTTGAGATCAATCATGACCTGGATCACTTCCAGCAGTATCCCATATTCATTTGCGCTATCAACCTAGAAATTGCAATGTAACGCCATGGAGAAACCAGCAGCAGAATGGTAAATCCCAAAACCGACCACGGATCGAGCAAATTAAGCGGAGGAAGGAACATACATACCCTTACAATTGTGGCCTCTGCCGAGGACTCGTTGTCGATGACGATCCTGCGGTCAACAATCGCCAAAACATCCAAGGGTTAACAGGCTTGCTTGACACATGCACGTGCCATCTTATTATTTTTTCTAATCATCAACAAACAGGCAGTGCTTTACTGTACTAGGAGATTGATTATTGCAGCAGGCGAGGAGAGAAGAGGACTAGAGTGAGGGGGATGTGTGTGAATAATTGAGTTGAGAGTGTGTTTTCACCTTGGCGGGTTCATCTTGCGTATGAAGTTGTCGTATTCGTCGTCGCTGTCCCAAGTAGGGCCGTAGCCTTCATCTGCGCCCACAGCCAATACAGTAGAGCCACATGTTTGTTATTAACCATTCATCAGCTCGCTCCCTCCGGCGGCGAAGAGGGAGGCAGAGCAATCCCCTCCTTCCCTCCATCCATGTAGTACGGTACAGAACGGCAAGAAACAGAGATGGAAAACATGTGCAAAGAAAACCCATTTTTTATTATAATAAAAAAGAGAGAGAGGAGAAAGGTGTGAACGGAGAGAGAGGCGTCTGATGATTTCAATTAAGGAATCAAAAAGAGGCGTGGAATCATGGGTTCTGCAAGCAGCCGTTGCTTGCTGGTTCCAAGAACCAAGAAGAGGTTAGAATACAGAACAGAACCCTACAGCAGCAGCAGCCGCGCAAAGGAGAGGAGAAGACGAGGAGTGCCACCGCAATAATTCCGTCCAGGAGCGGTGCGGCAGGGAAGATGAAGCAGCAGCCGGCACAGGCATGGCACCACAGGAAGAGGAGCAAAAAAAAAAAAAAAAAAAGATTCTTGGGGACATTCATCGAGAGAGAGAGATACCGATGGTGGACATGGCAGGAGGGGCGGCGAAGCCCTGCAGCAGGAGAGGCAGTCCTGTACTCTTGCTCCTCCTCCCGCTAACTAGGAAGAAACGGACACGAATGCCTTCCGCTTCCTCTTCCTCCTCCTGTTGCTCTGTCGTCTCTCGCGGAGTCACAGTAGTAGTATTTTGTTGCAGTGGGGTGGGGACTGGGGAGTGCGGGGACGGACGGGGCGTGTGCGCGAGTGGTTGGCTGGCGGCGAGGTGACCCTAGTCCTAGTCCTAGTCCTGGATAGAGAGAAAAGGAAGGTACAGTACACAGTGGCAAGGGAGAGGAGAAGAGTAGGTGTCCGGGCCCGGCCTCCCCGCCCGCTGCCCTCCTCTCTCTCTCTCTCTCCTGGTGCCCGGGCGCGGTGTGTGGGTGTGGCTGGCGGTGAGGTGAGGGGGAAGAGAAGAACAGAAGAGAAGAAGGGGAGGAGGCGCCGAGGGCGAGGAGGGAGTTGTTGTGGCATGCGCTTTCTTTGCCGGGTGCCGGCCCCTCAGTCCCTGCCTCTGCGCCTCCTCCCCTGAACTGAATGAAATGAAATCTTGGGTGGCTGGGATTGGACCACGTGTGGCCAGGCCAAGGGGACGCCTTTTGCACGGCCCCTCGATCGGCTTCTCAGGATTCCTCTTCCTCCTGCTTGACCGATTCCACCGGCATAGCCGCCAGCAGCAGCCGGGAGGCGCCGGTGGCTTCTGCTCGCTCCGCGCCTCCCTCCACGCATGGTACCTACTCTACCTACTGCTAGCTAGTACCAGCGCACGCCGTTTCTGCCCTTGTGTTGTGCCGCGTGTTCGTCTTCGTCGACGACGACGGCGTGGTTTCTGTTTTCTTCTTCTTCTTCTCCTCCTGCTCCTCTCTGCTTGTTTTTTTTTTCACTCACGCACGGATCGTTCTTTATTGCAGACGCCTGTTTGGATAACGAGACTGTTACAGTGATTAAGACTCATGAATTATGGATTGATGACGGTACAAAAAAAAACTGCTAGATTGTTAAAGAGATGAAGAAATTAAGGTCCTTTTGGATAGATGAATCTAGCAAAATCACTAATATACGAAGTCAAGCTATATGCAGGGGATAATCCTTCCTCACGGATGACATAAAAGAAAAAGGAAAATACTAATTACACACTAGTAGGACAAAAGGAAAATGATAAGACGTGTGGATAGATTTTAATCATCATCAACCCATTATATCATTGATTGATGAAGGATGTAGTACTATTCCTCACATGCATATACTCCATCGTTTCTTTTTCTTCAAAAACGACTTTAACTAAATATATATATATTAAAAAATACTAATATTTATGGTACATACTAATGAATATCATTGGAAAGATCTTTTAATCTAGATTTTTTTATTAAATTTATTTCAAGATACAAATTTGAACGACGATGTTTAGATACTATTCATTATTCCAACCCATAAAAAATGTCCTTGTTTGCAAACATAAAAAAGGTCTCCTTAATTAGGTTAACTTTCGGTAGGGTATTTAGTATTTGCCAATAGTACGGGTATCTCCCTTAGTTTAAATTACTCTCTTTTTAAAGGGAGGGTTGTTCGCTTGCACCGAAATAGTGTTTTTATCTAAAAAAAAAACAACATCAGTCACTGAAACGATCAAACGAATAGGACAACAACCTGTCTTGATATGTTGCACCCTAGCTTATTGCTGGAATGAAAATGTAATCTACTATAGCACAATTTAGCTTAGACCAAAGTTGTTTTTCTCTCCCCTCTCAAAATAAACTATCATTTGATGTGTTGTTATTGTTTTTTTACTTCACTGACTCTGATTCTTCTTCTCATTGTAAAGAGCTGGAGTCGTTTAAGAACCGTGCTAAACAATAGGGTTTATGTATAAAAACTGTGATAACTTCCTTTTGAGCAGCCCCCTGTACGTGGTGTCACTCACCGCGCTGGGTCATCTCTTTACCCAATTTATCATTCTAGTAAAGAGCAAGGCCAATAAACTTGTCTAATAGCCAAGCCACATCATATGTACACTACTTTTATAGACAAGGCATATAATAACACAGGCTTTTAGTTACTTCAAAAATATGTTTTTAAGCTACATGGAACCCACCACTAGTACCTAGCTTTTCTCCTCTTCCCTCTGTTCGGAAGCTCTGTGAGCAGCCGGGCGCCTGGGCGACAACTCCGTCGACCGATTCATTATCTCTCCTACTTTCTCTCTCTTCCACTTAGAATTTTGCTAAGTTTCTTTGACTATTAGCCAAGATGACATGATTTATTGTACCTCTGAGTTGTGCTTGACAAGACAAGTATGAAAAGGAGAACAAAATGATTTGGATACTTTCACTATTCCTGCGTGACAAGGGTCGACAGGGACATGTCAATTACCAAGGGAGAAAGCATGCAAAACATATGCTACTCTCTCCCTCTAGAATTCTTGCGTAGTAGGGCTAAGTCAAACAATCTTGAATTGGTTAGATCTATATAAAATATATTAATATTTTCATATTAAAGATAAGAGAAACATCGTTAGATTTTTCATAAGGTATTTTTAAACTATATTTATTTAGAGTTATAAAAAATAATAGTGCTTTTCTTGAATTCATATTTATTTGATTTTGACTAAATTTAGAATTTTATTTTCTTGGACTATGGTATATGATAGTAGCAAATATACTCCATCCTTTCTAAATTATAAGTTATTTTGAGTTTCTTTTACATCTATTTCGCTACGCATTTAGGTATAATAATATTCTAGATATCTAGATATATAGGAACAAAAAAATTAAAGAGGTTTATAATTAGGAACGGAGAGTGTACATATATGACTAGGTCTAAGTAGGCCATGGAGTGATGAGGAGTGATTGGTTGCACTATTAGCCAAGTGCTAAGACAGCTTTGTACTAAGACAAGAGTATCGGGCAGTAATAAAAGCCTAAAAGGGGGCCTGTTGCTCGATGACACGAAGCCGACTCGGAAATTCATCCAGACCATTATTTTACGTGTTGATTACTCATTTGGTGACATTGCCTCCGCGGCTGTGGATCCGTGCCGCCGTCGCCATGGGCGGGGGCCACGCAGCCACGCCTCGTCATTTGCCCCTTGCCTCACCGGCGACAATAATTAACACATGCTCTGCTTTGTTCTCAGGAAAGCATGCATTAGGCGACAATAATTAACACATCAAAACATGACACGTCTGAATTCATTGTCTATGCCGAGGGCTTCGTGAAAAGAAAGCAGAACCTTTTGTCCAAGATTGCATGCGTGCTGAATTTGACAATAAAAAATCGTCATCACCTTTGGAACAATTCTTCTCCTGATGAGTCACAATATGGCTAACTTTTCACTAGTATTTTTTTAAGACAAATGGGAAGAAGATTCTTGTATGCTGAGACCTGAGAGTGCTACTGAACAAGATAAGTGGAATCAAGCAAAGGAGATTGCGAGAAGACAAAACTATTCCATAGATATTTTATTTATTATTAGTCCTACCACATGATACGGTTGTTGATAGTGACATATATATTACCACGGTTGATCGAACTGAAAGCCTGGAAATTAAATACTAGAGATTGATTATATGACTATGGAGCAATGATATGAAGTTACCAGAAAAAGGGCCACCTCACTTTTTACTACTACTACCTACTACTACTACTACTTTTGAATGTGACAAGCTGTAGCAACAGTAAAAAGGACACAACTCGCTGAAAGATACTAACGGACAGGGAGATTCAGATACCACTCCTATCTGATCTGTTTTTACCCTTAGCTTTTAGGCGCAGAAGACAAAACACGAAATAAGATGAACTGGTCCAGGAAAGCTTATATACATGCAAGTTGGTTTAAAAGTTGAGATGTCTGTTAGTTAACCATTTCAGCTTATATAAACTGGACCACAATATATAAGCGCGTCATCTTGAGCATAATGAGCAGTGAATCAGTTAGGTCACGGGCCAAAAAGCAGCAGTAGTAGTAGACAATTAGTAGACTAACAGTACGGCATGTGGATGTCATTAGTCATCACCAAACCAATTGATTTGTGCAGATAATAACGTCATTAGCCACTCAAGTGCTTTGCAATGAAAAATTCAATAAAATATTTTTTCTGGTTGTATGTTTGGTCTACTTTCCTTACAAGTCACCAGATAAATCTAAAGTTAGTTGTGGCGGTCACAGAAGACGAGACGAGACGTGTGTTCTTTTCTTTTCTTTTTATACACAGAAACAAGACAGAATTTACCAAGCTCAACGTTCTGGAGTAAACTATTTTTATGATAAGCCTGGTTTTAGTACTCACACTTACATGTTTTATGATGTAGATTAACGTGCCTGCTTTGCTAGCGTATAACCTATTTTGTTCTGTTGTCGTGGAATCTTACAAAAATTCAGAATTTTGAGCTGCTTCATAATTGGAAAGAATATGAGCTATCGAAGGTCCAAGCTTTCAGTGAGCAGATCGTGCCAAATTTTTACAATCAAGCCTTTTTTTTAATTATTTTCACGTTTGGACCCCTGGAGAAACTAATTGCAGAAATGGATCCAGGGGCTCGACGCCGTGGGGCACGGCGCCGAGGTACCACAGCTCGACGCCGTGCCCCACGGCGCCGAGCTTTGAGCCCACAGCCAACGTGGATCCGACGTGGCTGGGGGTTCGGCGCCATAGGGCACGACGCCGAGCTGTGTTACCTCGGCGTCGTGCCCCACGACGCCGAGCTGTGTTCCTTATATTCCAGCCAGCTTTCCCACCAACCCGAGGTTTCATCCATTTGTTCTTCCTTGCTCTCGGGTTTTTCCTCTCCTCCACCCACCTAACCTCTTTGAATCGACATTTTGGACCTAGGAAACTTGGATTTGATCCACCGATCTTCGAGACCAAGGTATCCTTCTTGCCCTCCTCATTTTTTATGCATCGATTCGGTCTATATTAGGTGTATTTTGAAACCCTAGTTAGATTTTGACTTAGGGTTTGGGACGATTATTGATTTGTTATTTGTATTTTGCAACCATAGAATGCCAAGGCGTGGGAAAACTAGTAAAGCAAGGTATTCTCTGCTAGGTTTATTTTTTGTTCTAATTGTTTCGGTTACTAGAACGATTTTTTTTTTTCATTTGTAGGAAGGGCCCGTTGACCGGCATCGCATTCGATCCAAAGCCTCTGTCCAGCGGTGTTCCGGTTTTAATGTGATTTTGCGGTGATCCTTGCAAGGTAGAGATTTCTGAGGATCATGAAACCTATAGACAGAGGTATTGAATGTGTTCAAATTATGCTTTTCAGCCTACACTTGCTCAGCGTCGTACTAACTTAATGGTGAGAATCTACTCTTATACGAAAATCGATTTATATCATATTAAATAATGATTTTGTTTTGTGTGCCTAACTTCTGCATGATTTACAGACCCCTCCACCGCTATGTGACTTTGAGCAGTGGATCGACACTGAGATCAAGGAGTCCGACAAACGTCTTCTGCAAGGTATGAAAGACTGGGACGCGGAGCGTCGAGTGGCCTATGAGAAGATACTGAAAGAGGAGGCAGCTGAGAAGGAGCACG
The DNA here is from genome assembly GCA_022036555.1 of Microstegium vimineum. Classification (NCBI taxonomy): domain Eukaryota; kingdom Viridiplantae; phylum Streptophyta; class Magnoliopsida; order Poales; family Poaceae; genus Microstegium; species Microstegium vimineum. The sequence goes on along the minus strand of CM039124.1, from coordinate 42,152,523 downwards.
AGAAAGAGGGGGAAGAGAGAAGAGGTGCAGCCTACAGGGAGGAGAGGGACAAGAAGGTTGAGCGCGCCCGCCGTGCGAAGGCAGCGATGGAGGAGAATCCCGATGTGATGAGGAAGGGAAAGTGGCCTCGTTGCACTCAGTAGTTCTATGTTTTATCCATGACTAACGGCATGTATTGTTGAACTTTTAGTTGTGTTATCATGTACCGCACTTTGAGTTTAGACAGACTTAGGTTATGAACTATGTTACGAACTTTAATTGTGGTTTTCTTGTTGTTTCATTTCTTTTGGTAATAATTTTCATTTTAACTTTGCTATGGTAGTTATCAACGTATATAAATGTAAATAAATAATTCACGAAAAAAATTCGCCAGAGTTTCTCTTGTATATGGAGCATCAACAATGACAAATAGAGACAACATAATATGATCCAACATATATTCATCCAAATAGCACAAGACAACCACATAGTTCACCATCATCACACAATACGAATAATCCATAATGTTCATACAATCCAAATGGTCTGTAAAGTCCATACAATTCAAATAGTGAACCAAAATAGACAACCACTAGCTCAACTCCACATTGTCACTGCCTCCTAGCCCTACCCTTACCCTTACCAAAAGGGTCGGTGCCTGGAGTGTAGTGAACTGGCGGACGTCGTCTCCTAATTTCTAAAGGCTGCGAAGGCTGAGTCAGAGGAGCATCATCTAGCTAGGACGGTCCAAGTTCCTGATATCCGCCGTGGTCCTCTTCTTCCTCTGTGGCGTCACCTTGGAAAGTATCTTGAGTACCACGAGAGGAGCTCTGTCCGCCGTAACCTACAATGTCACGTATCAATTAAATGTGCATATAAGTACATTTACGTGTATTAAAGAAAGACACTTAACTAGACGACATGTAATGAAAGTTTACCTCCGCGAGAAGAAGTGGTCTCCCTCTGTGTTCTCTGTGGACTCGCTACATACTTCATCACCGCGCTAGTCCCGCAACCACAACGAGCCGCAGCTCGACGCAATCTACGTGCTAGCCTCCGTGATAACAACATGAGCATATTAAGCGTTGTAATATATGCATTGTCGACGAGATAGTCGTTGTGTTGATGAGTACTTACTCCTAGAAAGTTGTTGAGCGTAGCCTCGTCCACGTTTGTCCTTGGAAACCGTTCAATTTCCACTACAGATTGTTTTAACGCGTTGCCCTGCAAAAAGAGACAAATTATAGTCATAATGGTAGTCATATACAACGCATTGGCATGAAAAAATTACATAACTTTTTTAAGATCACTTACCACTCGGTCCAAGACAGGTGCAGCTTCGACAATCGTCCCTTGTCTTGCTTCAAGATCATAGGACGTGTCTTCGTCATCTGAAGAATCAATGTCTGCGTAGTCTGTATTTGTCCATTGAGTCTTTAACTTTATTCGTGTCACTGTCCGGTACCAAGTTAGGTATTGGCGAAAGTTGTAGTCGTTGTGTGGCGTCTGGTTTTGATACACATTGTCATATTGATCGTCCCAAGCATCCATGTGCACTCGGTGTAGCGTCTCAAACTCTACCGTCTTTTTTTTTTGACAATCAATCCTGAAACATGTGCACTATGTCAACTACATCAACTAAATCAACTATGTGACCTAGAATAACTATGTCAACTATGTCAACTAGAACAACTACATGGACTATGTCAACTAAATCAACTACATCAACTAAATCAACTAAATGGACTAGAATAACTATGTCAACTATGTCAACTAGAACAACTACATGGACTATGTCAACTAAATGATCAACTATGTGACTCTCTGAGGAAGGTGGTACTTACTTGTGCAGCTCTACGGAAGTCGAATACGGCGGGACTGGCCACTCCTGAGCCAGGCCAAACTGTTGTGCCACTCTCTGAGGAAGGTGATATTCAACAGCATAGAAGCATATGAGCGGACATATCATCATATACAGGTCCTCGTCCGCGCCACACATGTTGCTCAAGCCAAACTGCTGCATACTTAGTTCCTTGTACGGCTCCCAAGTGACCTAAAAAGAGCAATTGAAGGGCGTAAGTTGCAACAATCATAAGGTATAAGAATGAATGAATAACAATATGCAATGAACTCACCATCGAAGCTGTAAGACCATCCAGCTCGTTGGCATACTGAATGTACGCACGTTCTGTCCTCGAGTAGGGGGTCGTCACCTGGTCGTACAGATGTGCATATGTAGGAAGACGGCGAGGGTTGTGTACCGCGAACCAAGGCCGAGGTGTCTGAAGTGTAGGCCGGCCAACCGGTATACGAGACCATATCCATAGCTGAAGAAGGTACACACAACCCCCAACTGAAGAGTTCCTCGCACCTCGTCGACAAGCCTCGCAAAGGTGGCGATATAGGAACGCCAATACTGCAGAACCCCAGCTGTATGTGCCTGCAGTGTCCCAATTACCCAAGTAGGGGAGGTACATCCATGACGATGTGTCTCCTGTCGCGTCAGGGAAGAGAACACACCCGAACAAGTGCAACACCCAAGCTCTGCAGTAGGACCCAACTGTGGCATCGTCTGCGTCATCCGGACACGCACTAAAGGCAGCCCTGAGCCAAGGAATGGAAACACCTGTGCCGCGAGAATGCGTCGCCTCTGGAGGTAGTGGTCTCCCAAGGAAGGCCTCCATTCTATCCCTCCAACCTTCAGACCGGCACTGTCTGATGACAGGAATACCTCTAATGGAGAGACCAAGCCACTTCTGCATGTTCTCAAGACTGATAGTCATCTCTCCACAAGGTAGGTGGAAGCTATGAGTTTCCGGCCTCCACCTACAGAACGTAGATAAGTAAAGATGTTAGTTACATTTCAAAGAAACAGTGTGTAGTAATGAATTAGTATTGGATATGGTTATACCTATCGACCAAAGCTGAAATCGCCGCAGGGTTGATGACAGGCAACCCACGACGAACCTGATACGATACAACGTCTAGTCCAGCCCTCTCTAGTAAGGGCGTGTACCTTTCGTCGTACCGCATCTCGTGGAACTTGTCATGGGTTCGAGGACGAAGAGGGGCCAGCACCTGCAACCATTACAAGTGTTTTAACGTAAGTACCACAAATTTAGCTCATATGCTTAAGCAAGATAAATTGCAGTAATTACCTCCCCCTCGGAAATGCGTCGTCCTCGGTGGTTCTCCTCATAATACGGATCGAGGAGGTCGAAAGTCGCCATCCTGTTGGAGGAAAAGAAAATTGTCAGTACGAAATTAAATTACATGCATAAATATTAGAAAGCGAACAAAGAGTAAACATTTATAAATATTACAAAGCATATATATATATAACTATTGTCATCTGGCTAGGCGCCCAAGTGCATGTACGGGCATTGTGCCCAAGTCTGCCACATTTGCTACATTGGTTTTGCTCGGGATCAGTAAGAAAGGGTGTTGCTCTACCCCTCTTTGATCTTCCTGAAACCTGATCCATGACCATCTTGTATCTCGTCCTCTTTCTAGTTCCACGTTTGTCCCAACGAGCACATGGGTCCGCAATGTATCTCGGGCCATGGTATGGTGGCCACTGCTCTTCCTCTAGGTAAGGCTCGAAACGGGGAGCCCAAGTACAAGGCTGTCAACACTTAGCTCTCGTGGCATCCTACTCTCATATGCATAGTTGCGATGTTGAGCTGCTGCAATATAATGAGAACATGGAAAGTGGTACTGCCTTGGTTTCCCACACATGCATGAGAACTTACTAAGAACCACAATATAAGCCCTTGAAGGTCGAACCTCACCATCAGAGGTTGTCCAACCCCTTTCTATGACCTCATACTTTCCCGTGCTATGGTCAAAGCAATGAACTTCATGTGTTCTAGCATTCTCCTTTGCCCTATCAAGATGATGTTTTGGTTTAGGTGCCCATATATGATTCTTGCTCTGTAGTGCCATTGCTGATGCATGTCGGTCATTGAACCATGCAACACACCTAAAGAAAGTAAAGGACACAATGACATTGACAGGCATGGCCCGTATACCCTTGAGCACACTATTAAATGACTCGGCCATGTTGCTAGTTTGAAATTCATACCTCCACCCGCCATCATCATAGGCCCTTGACCATCTATCTTTTTGACTCATCAAACCATGTAGCCACTGCCTACCTTCTGCATTTGTTGTTGTCTTTAGCAGCTCCAACTTCTCTTCGAAGTAGCAAATCTCAAGCATGCGAGCAACCTCCTCGAACAGGCGGAAGTTGTCCTTTGAACTGTCCTTCCGAAGTAAATTCTCTGCAAGGTGGCGAGTGCACCAACGGTGATGCAATGGTGCATACCCCGGAATCTGCTCCTGTATGGCACTAAGTATGCCCTGGTGTCTGTCAGATATGACACCAACCTCTCTCCCAGGGCCTACAACATGTATCCGAACAAGGCGCAAGAACCAACCCCAGCTGTCTTTGTTCTCCCTCTCTACCAAAGCGAATGCTAATGGAACCAATGCATTGTCCGTGTCACAACCAATGGCTATCAACATTGTGCCCATGTACTTGCCAAGAAGAAAAGTATCATCAATGGACAACACAGGACAACAATGCCTAAAGGCTTGGACACACTGAGGAAAGCACCAGAATGCACGGAAGAATATCTCTCTGTCGTCCTTCCATTCATTTGGTTTTGGGATGTACTCGTAATGCATGCCCGGATTAGCTACCTTGATTGCATTGAACAATGCAGGCAACTTCTCGTACCCCTCCTCCCAATCACCATATATCATCTTCCAGGCATGTTGCTTTGCCCTCCATGCTTTGCCATAGCTCACCTCATACTGAAAATGCTTCTCAGCTAGGTCCATGAGCGCCTTCACTCTCAAATTAGGTTGTTTCTGCAGTGTTGTGTAAAATTTTCTAGCAATAAGGGTAGAGGTCAACTGTTGATGCTTCTCTTTTAGATCCGTCGTTGCACAATTATGTGGACCTACAATTTTGGTGATCTTAAACTTCTCACTGTTCTTCTGTTTCCTCGTGCATACCCTCCAATTGCAATTATTTTTCTAACATACCACTGTGTAACGGCGCTCCACATAAGAATGCTGCACCTTGAACGGCCTTTTACGTTTCACAGAATACTCCTGTAACCACCTTCTCAATGTTGGCAAGTCCTTGAAGATCATGCCCTTGAAAATTTCTATGCTTTCCCCATCATCAGGGGCCTCTAGCAACTCTTCTTCTCTTGCTACTGTATAAGAACCATGAGAGTGTCTGAGATCGCTAAATTCATGCACTAGTGGATCAATATCGGGACAACACTGCCTCATGATCTCAATCTCTTGTTCACTCAATGCAGCCACAGGACGTTCATCATCGGAACGAACAGCTCTTGCGGTCCCATAAGGCTCCTCTCCATCATCAATCTGAACATCAACACTATTAGATGTGAAGCCTGTATGCACCGCAGTGGATGATGAAGGCACACGATGACAGCCAACATTATTAGAAATGTCTCCTACATTTAAATGAGGATGTCATCATTGGAATAACATATTACAAGGGTGGTTCAGAAAAGGTAAAGTGTTACTACAACACTTACTTGGATGATTTTGGGTCAAAGGGATCTCCTGAGGGGCCGTAGCAACATGAGGTGCAACAACATTAGGGCAGATTCCAACCTCATTTGGAGCGGATTGCGCATCGGGCACCACAACCACATCTTCCACATGCACCTCTTGATTATGTAACGGAGGATCACATGATAACGGATCGTATTGTGGTGGTGACAAGCCATGAGGGGATGAATGCCCAATAGAGGATGAATGGCCAAGAGGAGCTGACTCATTGGAGAGCTTCCGGACAATCAAATCCAAACATTGAAATTCACTCTTCATAACAGTATTGACATATGTCTCCCATTGAGCCTCTGATGAGATTGAGACCAACCGCCTAAATATTTGGCTTGATTTACCATGGTGAACTACTCCCTCAACTGATATGACATTTTCAATGGAATTGCAATGAAGTTCATCACGAGCCCTAGCAAACAACTCCAAAAAAAGCGGCCGCTCATCGAACATCAAAGGCACCCTTTGCATTCCAACTAAGGTGATATTACCAAAACCATCTTCCGCTTCCTCCACTCTTCCTCCATGATACAGGGTCACTAGGTTATCCATCTAGTTGATATGCACAACACGAAAGTTCTTATTATGGGTAAACTAAATTATCAATGACCTAACTATACATATATATATATATATATATATATATATATACATATACCTATTTAGCTATAAATTTAGCAAACTAACTATCTATCTATGAACTTATCAATCTATCTATGTAGCAAAATAACTATCTATCTATCTATCTATTTATTTGTCTATCCATCTATTTAGCATACTATATATATATATATATATATATATAGTTACAAATTTAACAAACTAACTATCTATCTATGATAAGTTAACTACATATTTGTCTATATATCATCTAAATTTGTAACTAAAATTTCGAACTACAATTGCTAACTAAAAACACTAAACTAAAAAACACTAAAAAAAATTACCTAAAAAAAACAGATGGCGGCGGACGGCGGACGGCGGCGGTCGGCGGCGGCGGACGGCGACGGCGGCGGCGGCGGACGGCTCGGCGCCGAGAGAGAACGAGAGACAGAGAGCGAGAGACTGAGCGTGCGCCGAGCTCGGCCCGCCGCGGGCTATATTCTAGCTCGGCGTCGTGGGCCGTGGCGCCGAGCTCGGCGCCGTGATCTGTGGCGCCGAGCTCGGTGGGGCACGGCACCGAGCTGTGTTACCTCGGCGCCGAGCCCCTGGGTCTATTTATGCAATTAGTTCCTCCAGGGGTCCAAACGTGAAAAAAATTCAAAAAAAGGGCTTGATTGTAAAAATTTGGGGCAGATCGTTTAGAATGATCTTGTTCTTTAGAGTGACCACCGCTATTTAAAACCATGTTCGTACCCTTTAGGATATATTTGGTAAAGCACTACTCCCAGTTTCTTCGAGCGGTTTTGTGAAAGCCTACCTAAAAGTTAAAATGTAAATATATTGTAGTGGAGATCTAACAAGAATTATTTTTTTATGTTCTCCATTTATGCTACAAGCTAGAAGCTAAAAAACCGCGCTCCCTATTTAATCATATCCATAGTCACTTCGCACTTAGCTTGCTCCCAATCCTCAGTCTCAGTGCAAGTTTCACTTGAGTTTCATTTGTATTAAATAGCTTGCCACATATGCATTTTTGATAACATGATAGCGTATTTAAAAAGAGAGAGAAGAAATAAGTTTCATCTCTCGGCATGAGTACCAACTCTCTGTATCATGAAATTAAATGTCTATGAAACTCTAGAATAAAACTTTGCATTGAGGGAGAATATTTCATCCAAGTTTCATTTTATTTGATAGTCTTGAAAAACAACGACACTGTCCTTAGAGTCACTCCATCATATATAGAATCAAGAATTGAAACTCGAATCAAGAATAAGGAACAACAAGACATCCAAAAATAATATCAGTCACCGAAACAATTCGACGAATAGGGCGATTAGGTTTTCAAAGATGGAGAATTTCAAAGTTTTCTAGTGGTACACGATCGGGATTCGAGAAATTATCTCATCGGTGGCAAAAGGATCTTTAAAAGACTTGGAATAGTACCAACGCAAATGGACATATGAAAATGGTTTCCAACACACAAAATATTCTCTTTAGGGTATAGTCTCCTGCTGCCGCTGGAGAACTCCTCCCCCTCCGCGGAGTTTTGATGCTAATTAAGTTTAGGGAATCAGACAGCGGCGGAGCTCCCCATACGGTAGGGTGGGGCAGCTGCCCCACCTACCGCCGGCGGGAAGTCTCTACCCTTCACTTGTCCTTCAGGACGTCAGGTGTTAAGCGGCGTCGTCGCGCGTGGCGTCCGTCCGGCGACGTGACTGGAACTTGGTTTGCTGGGAGCCGATGAGGACGCGTGAGACAAGGCCAATAGCCCAATAAAGAAAAGGCCAAGAGCCCATCAGACATCATGCCGCTTGGCCTTGGCCCCAAAGCCCGACTCCACGAGACATGAGATCATCAGGCCAATAGCTGCTGCGGTGCTGCCGCTGGTCGCCGGTGGTGTGCTGCCCGCCGGAGCCGGGAGCCCCATGGCCTTGGCCGCTTGGCCCTTGCTGCTAGATAGCTGCCGTACACCGGCGCCCCTTGCTGGCTTGTTGGTTGTTGCCGAGCTGTCGTCTACTGCTTAGTGCAGGTGCAGGGCACAGGGGGAAGGTAGCAGCCAGCTCGGTGTGTCAATGGATGTGTTATTGACTGAGTACTATTTTTAATCAATTTCTAAATTGTCATATACGGAGTATAAAAGAATATGTTTGTAGTCTGTCTCACCTAAATTTTCGTCTGAGCTCCGCCACTGCAATCAGATCACATTGGCCCGTGCGGCAATACTTGGTTACCAGCTTCTTAATTTATACGTTTATATTAATATTCTTCCATGGCTCAAGTTGCATGTGAGTGTGTTTATACTTACAAGAGTTCGCATTGTCACTGTGTGTTAGAAATTTCCTTGACAAGCAGAAAAAAATGAATTGGCAAGTGGCGCATCAGCCATCACAGTACATCAAGTGGGCGGTGGATGCCATGGATACGCCGAGCATTGTCGATGCCATGTCTTGTTATGGCCTCATGCCCTCATCCACCATGTCAACTGTTACTCAAAATAAGTTTGACAAGACGTTGTTTATTTTGCTAAACTTTGGTTTACTTTAATTTAGGTCCTGTTTGGATTGAAGGAACTAGTGACTAGTGACTTTTATGTAGTAGTCCCAAATAGCAGCTCTTTTGAGACTTCTATGTAGTAGTCACTACTAGTCCCTCTAGTAATCAAGTGTTTGGTAAAATTGGGACTAATTGGAACTAATTAGTAGTCACTAGTCTCTCCAATCCAAACAGGTCTTATTTGTGAAAGAAAAATATTATTTATTTACTAAGAAGATACTGTTAAAGTAGTGCTAGCGAATAGAATCATTATATAAAACATACTACTATTTAATATATTAGATAAATATTATCACAAAATAAACTTTTATTATTTATCTATTTGAACTTATAACTTTTTATATTATCCTCTACAAATTTAGTTAAAAGTAAGGTATTTTGATTTAGATTAAACTTAAAATGATCTTTTTTTTCTAGGGAAGGGAGTAGGCACGCGAGGAGCGGGTGGAGTGGATACAAACCACCAAGTTGGTGGCAAAAGTTGAATTTGCCCCGTCTCTGCGCGTCGTTGTATATTCTTTGCCTTTTAATCTGTCGCCATCTCGAATTTTATCATCAACTTTTACTTAAAATTTTTAAAAATAGCACTCCCTCTGTTTTAAATTATGCGTTACTTTTTTTTAAAGAATCAAAGTATCTCAAAGTTAACTAGTCTTATATAATAAAATAATAATATTTGTGATATTAAATAAGTATCATTAAATTTTTATCATCAATTATATTTTTATGGTGTAACTATTTAATGTCATAAATTTTTATAATTTTCTTTAAAATTTTGGTCCAACTTTAAATGTTCTGATCTTCTTCCAAAAAAAAAAAGTTAGAATGCCTGAGTACGTACGTGTAAAAAGTTAACCAGATCATCATATACCACAACTGTGCAAGCAGTAGAATATGTTCCCGATAAGATGTACGCGATCTGGCAAGAAAGCAGAGTGTGCGCGCTCCTGGCCGTTCATGCATGTTTAGATCAGCATCAAAAAGAAGAATGGCGAGGTGGCGAGTGTGACGACACCGGCTTTCTCCAATGACGTTGTGATGTGCAAGTTAACGACCTCAGCTGCTTCCAGCAATTTGTCTTTATTTCAGTAGTTATTCTTCTGTCACCGTCTTCACCCAACATTTCAGATTCAGTATTCGGTAAGCTAAAACAGTGTAAAAAGCTCACGCCAGCGTATCTTACGCATGACACTAAACTATTGACGTCAGTTGCAGCACCTAAGTGATATATGGCCAAATAATCATCGAATTCAACCTGGCTATATGCACTAGAGGACTATGGCTGGCATAAAAACCGGTTGATTTCGACTGATTAAATAGTATTATGTGAGAGTAAATAAACTGAAACAAACTAAAACTAGTTCAATCAAACAGAGCTTTAAAGTATGCAACATACAATCAAAAAAAGTCAATATATTATGTGCCTTTCTTTTGTTCTAATCTTTTTTAATTGATCCGATAGTGACGATTAAGGATGATGCTCTAGACTTGTTGGCTGATATAAGACAAAATGTCACTAGTCGACGGATCAGTCGATCTCATGGTAGATGCTGACCCTACCAGTTTATCACCGGTTGATACTCACTTAACTGTAGACAATGACTACTCCGCTAAATGTCGTCTCGACAACTTCATCAACAAAGTGACATGTAAGAGAGATTCTCCCCTAATTCCTGAGCCTCCCCAGCAGCCTCTTGCTCGTCGGTGCTGCCGTGGCGGAGTAGGCGATTGACAGCTCAGAGTCTCTCCCGAATACCTACTTCCAAAGAAGGTGATGTGCTCATCATGCAGCATATGGACTTCACCAAGGGCCCATCAACGCTACGTCCAAAGCCAAAGTGCTAGACGTAGCTATTAAAAAGGGTTCATACAGGCAGTCGTGAAGACGCAAGGTCACCTTCTAGCTAGGTCGCACCGCTACATCGAATTGGTTTGTTTCCTTCTAGACGCAAGGTTTGTTTCCTTACAGGTATCCGAAACGAGAGATTATTTGCTAGGATTGTTCATCCACGGTTGTGTTAGGTTGATCTCGTTCGACCCTCTATAAACACATATTGTATGTTTGTTTAGACTCTTTTATTTAATTCTACTTAATTCAATAAAATAATGATACGCAAGTTATTTCCGTATTCGAGAAGGAAAACGTCACCGGTGCAAATAATCTACGTCAAGGCGATCATGTCAGGCGCTCACTCAGTCATCGTGGGTGAGGCTGCAGTGCTAGCTCTCGCAGCAAGGATCAACGATCTACTCAACTTCACCAACACAGGCTTCTTAATTATATGACTGCAAACAATTGGTTCACTTTCTAAATGCTACAGATCAACACCATCCTTCGGACTGGAGAATGAAATCCTTTACCCAACTGTTTGCCAACTATGCCGCTCGTCGACAGGCCAAGATCTAGTACAACATTAGGACGAACCTCAATACCATGGCTGATGCCCTGGTTAGATATGCCTATGTTTTCTCTGTCTGTTCTCTTACAGTAACTGTAGTCATCAGTGCCCTCTCTTGGATACCTGATCTTTGTAAGTCTACTCGCAAAGCTTCTTGCTGTTGAAAAAAAATTGTTTGATGTAAAAAAAAACTTCCGCCTCCCATTCGAATAAAAAAACAAAAAAGAAAGGAAAAAAGGTCTTCTCGACACTGAAAGTGACCACCTTTTGCTGTTGGGCATCTAAAATGTAGCAATTTGCTAGAGGACACTCTGGTTCTTGGTAAATTTGCTGGTGGACACAGTCCAAAAAGATTTTTTTAAAAAAATAGATATAAAATCATATAAGTGCTAAAAAATTATACTATAAAATTTTCTATGCTCCACATAATGAGAACTTTACACTAAAAATGTTGTTTTGCACTAAAATAATCATTTTGCCGCTCTTCATAAATAGATAAAGTTAATCATAGTTAATTTTTAATATATTTGTATGACACTAAATTTTTGGAAAAATCACATAATGCTTACATCACTAAATTATGACTATACTAAAAATATTAGCTCAAAATAATAGAATTTAATATATTAGTTAAGCTTGATAGAAAATAAATATATAACTCAGTTATGCTAAATATATCATTATAAATTTTATTATTCTGAGCTAATATTTTTTAGCATAGTTAAAATTTGGTGATATACGTATTCTATGTTTTTTCCAAGATTTTTAGTGGCCTACAAATTTATGAGAAAACTAATTATGATTAACTTTGTATATTTATGAAGAGGCGCGGAATGATTATTTCAGTGCAAAAAATATTTTTACTTTATAGTTCTCATCATGTAGAGCCTAAAAGATTTTATGATATAATTTTTCAATATTTATATGATTTATATCTATTTTGTTAAATATTTTATTAAGTATGGTGTTTACCGGTAAATTTGCTAAGAACTAGAGTGTCAGCAAATTGCTCCACTTTAGGTGTCTAACAGTAAAGTATGATAATTTTTAGTCTCCCGGAGGCAATTTTCCAAAAAAAAAAAAAGTTCCGCGTTGTAGAGATTACCATTTCTACAGGGAGAGCAAACTAAAATTGAACGGCGAGGAAGTTCCACATTGTAGCTGCTTGCGGTTGTGCTGGTCCTCGCTGACTGGTTATACACCCACGTACGCCGGAGAAGTGAAAGAGAAAATGAAGAAGTCACCTGTGGGTTGTCGACATGCCGTCAAGATGAGGCCGCGCTCCGGGCAACAAACTTCAGCGACGAGGGTATCCGCTCGGGAGCTGATCAACGGAATGCCCGACCGGCACCAAATAGGCAAATACTACGACTCACTGACGTACCGGCTCCCACTGCACGCTTCTATCGGAGGAGAAGACCGAAGCCCAAAGCCAATAACGAAGGAGAAGATGCTGCTGTTCAGGACTCCACCAGGTATGTACATACCATTGTGCTTGTCCATTCCATTTCCACCGCACAACCTCCTTCGTCGCTGTTATACTGCTAATGAGTAATGACGTTTTACGGTGGTCATGTTCGTACATACACCCAGCTACAAGGATCAACCGTTCAGTATTAACTTGTCATCCTAGTGTCTACTCCCTTTTTTTTTTTTTGCCTCTGAACGTGCTTTAGATGTAAAGGTGGTCGAGTATATCACCCCATGCATGGTATGAACAAGGGTTCAACTCATGAAGAATTCATGCCATCAGTCAGCATTTTGAGTTGTGACGCAATTACCATGAATTATATGGCAGACAAGCAAACGAACAAATTGGTTCCGTAGGTAAGAAAGGACATATTCGAAAATCACAATGCATATCCAAATGTGTAACAGGACCGCACTGCCACTACATAATCCATTGGACTTTGGAGTTCCATCTCTGTCGAAGTATTAGCCAATTGTAATTTATTACCATCATAAGGTAAAAACAATAAGTACATGATTAGTTCAGAGCATTGATACATAAAATTTTCAAACCTCTGCTTATGTCTGCAAGCTTCTTAGGTCTTAGGGGTGTTTGGTTACAGCTCCCTAAATTTTAGCCACTAAGGGGGTGTTTGATTTACCCCCTAAAGTTTAGTGGTCCCTAAAGTTTAGTGCATCCTAAAGTTTAGTGCATCAACTAAGGTTTAGGAGACACTTTAGGGGGGTGTTTGGTAGTTTAGGGCCTAAAATCACCTAAGTTTAGCTACTAAAGTTTAGGGGTTGTAACCAAACACCCCTAAATTTAGGTGATTTTAGTCCCTGAAGTGCCAAACAAACCCCCCTAAAGTGCTCACTAAAGAGCTACTAAACTTTAGGGGGGTTGTTTGACACTTTAGGGACTAAAATCAACCTAAATTTAGTGGCTAAACTTTAGGAGGCTGTAACCAAACAACCCCTTAGTTGTCGTCACCCATATGACTGACTAGGCTTCCATGTGGATATTGCTTTCAGTACCCCTCTGTTGACACAGAAAACGTTGAATCTGCGAACACCTTGGATTTATACCCGAACTCGATATCTAAAGGTGTGCCAGTTGATTTGACCAGTTAATCAACAAGGACGATAACTAGAACAACAATGAACGAGACGACAGCGATACGCCCGGACGTCAAGGCTCAGATTGCTCAAAAAGCGGAACTCGCGAAGTAGACGGAGATCTTGTAGATGCAGCTCGTCGAGATCGTAAGAACTCGTAGATAGACTATAACTAATGCGAAAAAAGTAGATGCTGAAAATTAAGACGAAAATAATAGATTTGTTTTATTGTATTGAATATCTCTTGATACATCATCCCTGGGTATATATTTATACTCCGGTAACAGGAGTTGCAAACAAACACGACTCATACCTAAACGGAACTCCTATTTTTAAGGAAATAAAACGACTCGTGCAAGAGTCGGACTTAAAATAAAACAATAATACTAGCATAAAATTACTAACTTCCTTATCCACCTCCCTTACGATGAAACTTTCCATCGGCAGATTCCTTCAATCTGCACTTTCCTTCTACTATCATCGGCACCTCCTTGCTGACGTCAGCCGCATCATCTCACATCCATCGGCAACATTTCCGATCGACAATATTTTCGTTTCATCGGTAATACCTCCTTATCGGCAAACACATCTTTCACTAGTGGTATCTTGATGCCGATGAGAGGCAATGTTTTACCTTCTTGCCGATCGCGATGACACTTTCCATCTACGGATTCTTTCCATCCGCAACCTTCTTCCATTACCATCGGCATCTTTCCTCTGACGTCAGCTATATCTTGCATCCATCGGCAACATTCCCGATCGGCAACGTTCTCCTGTTTCCATCGGCAACACTTTTCAATCGGCAAAATACCCTTCTCTTTATCTTTGACGTTTCTTCAATCTCCTGCTTCTATCGGCAATCTGATTGGTGATATTCTACTGCCAATAAGGAGAAGCAACCATCCTTCTACCGATCAGTGCATCCAATTTAAATTGACACATACAAAAAACGGTGTCAACACATGCCCCCCAATTTCGGAGTATAAAATATCTTATGCGTCGAAATTTGCTCTGTTGTAATCTTTCCCTCCAAAAACGCTTACATCATCATCTTGATTACCGCGCATCATCTCCGCAAATTACCAACAACTCCCGTAACTGAAACGCCAACAGTTACAAATCCCTCGATCTCCGCGCAAATTCATCGCGATATCTTTCCATACCTCTGTCCAGTAAAAAGAAAACTCGAAAATGCCCTTGACTAGGCCTATAAAGATTACCATTCGCTTTCTTTTTCACCCTAAGCTCACATCTTCATCCGCATTTCAAAGCGACCCCGAAGAACACTCCAGCAACCAATCCACCGGTGGTTTCTTCCCTCATCAAGAAGCACAACCTAGCACAAGAACCGCTTCAATGGCGATCAATTTCACTGCTCTCCGCGGTAATTTCTTCTATTCCCTTGCTGAATATATTGCAGTTTCATCTTTCTGCATCGATTTACAATCCCCCCTCTTTTTCTTTTTTCACCTTTCTTGGATCTCTAGGAAATGCGCAATAAGATAGTGATCCCCACCGATCAGGAGCACCTCTGCTGCTTAGGCCCAATGGGAATGCTGATCCGACCAATTTGATCAACGCAGAGACCAACTGCATCCCTTTTAGATCTGAACATTTTGACATAGGGTTATAGGCAGACACCTTCCGTTCCTGGCCTAAACCCACCAAAGGGTGGAAGAACTGGTACCTCAGGATAGCTAGGTCACAACAACTGTATTGGTCAGAACGCAACGTCGAGAAATGCATTAGGATGTCCATTGCCGATATGGCCAAAAACGAGAACATGATGATAGTTGCTTCTTACTTCTGGTCCGACACAATGAACGCATTTTTATTCAGACCGGACCCCCACCCCCACTTTTGCCGATTTCACATGTTTCACCGGCCTCGATGTCTCTTTTGCCGATCCTGCCACCCTCTTCCGTAGGAAATCCGAGCATCGGGTAAGTACCCGCAACATCGGGGGTTTGGACCAGATACATTCAAGAAAACCAGAAGACCGGATCAGTAACCCAAAGGGAGCATGCCACCTTCCTCAACATGTGGCTAGAAAAGTTCGTCTCTATGGCAGAAAAAGACGGACCTACCAACATGTATCTCCCAGCAGCAGAGCTCCTAACAAGCGGGGGATTTCCTCTTGGCCGATCCCCTCCTCGGTTCAGTTTACCGCCTTCTACACCAAGCATCGGAGAACTACTACTAGGCGACCCCATCGGTAACCTTGGAGGCCCCTGGTAGTTTATAAACCTGTGGCTGAACGCCCATATGTACAAAATGTCTCCAATTTGACCTATTCACCCAACATTTTCCAAGGGATATATCGAAAGATTATATCTTTGATGATGACGAATCGACAACTCACTCCCCATTTAACTTGGGGGAAGCTATGATATTGCTACCAGGAACCGATGCCAATGTTGATCAATTTGGCATGTTCTTCCAAAGGCTCTACTGCGGAATCCCTGCTGCAAACGACTCTGGTGGCCTTATTCAACGAAGACAACCGATACCATCTCCTTTAACCTTACCGATGGGAACATACCTCAAAATGAGGAATCATGAAGGTCACCCCCCATTCCCCGGGCAATTCCAGTCAATGTCGTTGGGACCGGAAAGAACTCTCACCCATCATACGAATTCTACTATCCATCGGTACAGCAAGACAGCTAGCATTCGATCAACTGTCGATCAAGCTCAGCTATGCCAATTGATCAAACCAAGAGAGGTCTTTCTAATGTGATGGATTGGAACAAAATTCCCACTCTCTCTCCCCATGCCGATATGGTCACCTCGACTTGTCTTCTTGGGTGTCCGACTTCGTTCATAACTGAGTCATACAAGTCCTGGTGGCAAGAATGGGAAGGGCCAGCTATTCGCCCCATCATCGCACAAAAATCGGCACTTAATTGGATGCCAATCATGTCATCCCCGATGACGCAGTAAGTTTATTCCCGATATCACTACTCCATTGACTTTCAAAGGCACAGGTAACTAACCCTTTGTCACAGGTCAATGATCGATTCCCAACAAGAGCAAAAGCGGCAAGTATTTTAATTTTCGACTGATGAACCCAATATCAACAATCGGCAAGCAAGGCCCCTCCACTTGCTTCTCTTACGCATCGCAGGGCAATTCCTAAAGTCCCATCAGGTCTAGACCACCGCCAACCGATGATGCTGCCAAAAGCTGCTGCTACCTTGGCTCAGGCTTTCATGGTAATACCCTTTTTTTGCTTATACCGATTGAAAATTTCATCGGTAATTTTTTCTCTGCTTTCAATTACCCTAACTATCCTTTCTGTAGCCACAAGCTCACCGGCCACCATCCCAAATGTACGATCTGTTCGACCTGCCGATGCCCTCAAAGCACAAGGATCCAAGCCCAAGGCCATTCAAGTGCTACTCCTAAACCGAAAGCGCAAGAAGCTATCAGCTCCATTGCACCTTCTCAAGCTTCCACCTATGCACCGTATCAGAACCAGTATCAGCAGCTACCATCGAGCAACCACAAGCTGAGATTCCTGACCAAGCGACGGCGCCATCCTCCAAGATGCCTATGACAACAAAATGGTATCGGCATCGTACCAACATCAGCACCAGATGAAACCCCTGCCAAAGGGCAGCAACTCCCCCTCAGGATTCAGCGCAAAGCGACGCCAACACCAGCACTAGCTCCAGCACCAACCGTCCCCTTTTTACTGAGGCGAGCTCATCGCCAAACCCTTGCCGATCCTCAAGATACGGTTTTCATCGGCTACTCAGTCGCCAACGACGAGAAATTGCTTTAAAGCAGGTAAAACTGATTACTTTTATTACAAATTTGTGAGACACAAAGCACCTTCCTGACATATTTTGATTCTCTATCTATCCAGGCCCAAGATTCTCCCAAATAGCCAGTTCTCTTTTGCTGTCAACGTTCCAGAAGATGCCGATGAAGAGGAGATTCTACCCCAAAATTCAACTGTCATATCGGCAGAACTGAAATCCAAACTTAAAGCCATGCTGCTCCTACTGCAACAAAGTACATCTCAACTGGTCCAAAGATTCTAGTGCAGTAAGGGCAGCTTTCAAGGAATCCAAGATCAACTAGCTGCCGATATCGAAGAACCCACTCTTCCAGGCAGCTTTCCTCGAGAGTCGGCAACTCCAATACAAAAAGGGTTTAGGTCGGGATTGCCGATAGAGTTACTCAAAAAAAACTTGAAGAAGAAATACTAAGTTCAAACAGATGGTAAGACGAAAAGCACAAGGACCTCGGTTACCTAAAGCCTCTGGCACCGAACTTAATCAAAAAGATCAACCGTCTGTCGACACAAAAAGAAGAGTTGCTGGCCGAGCTGAAGAGAGTAGATAAAGCCTTAGAATCACCATCCAGAAGAGACCCAGCTCCCTACATAGCCAAAGTTTGCAGCAGGAAATGGATGCCAACGCTCGCGAAGCCCCCTTCTGCTAAGGGAAAGCCAAGACAATTGATGAAACTGCCGACGACGACCCCGGGAATAGAAGAAGCGACCAAGTTCGCCTTCGTGCGATTTTAATGTATTCAAACCTTGTTGTAACTTGTTACTCCTGAGCTTGACAAGTCGATCCGTCTGTAATATAACTTTAACGTCTTCCTACCGATGTCCCTTATATGAAACTTTGTCATCGGCAATACGTATTGCTTTCATGCACCCAAACCAGATACTAGGATAATACTTCTCAGATACTTGCCATTTATTCTCTGAAAAATGCAGCTCCTTCGAGGGTTTCCAAAATATAGGCTTACCAGGAGTAGCCCTTCTTTATCCGAAAAGGACCTTCCTAATTAAGAGACCCCTTCCCCAACTTTAAACCCTTTTTAGTACCAATTGGTAAAATCAATTTCCACACCAGATTGCCATCGGCAAACTCCTTTTTTTTTTTTACCTTCTTGTTATCCATCTAACAACCCGTCTCTTGTTCTCTTCAAAAACTGATTAAGCTTTTAGCCGAGGACCTGCTAAATCTTCTAAACTCATCCTTCATAAGGATATCTACTCATCGGTTTTTTAAATTTGATCTTGAGAAAATAACCGTCTGGAACCAGTTTAAATTTCCCCAAGGTAGGACAGCATCATGCCCTTTAGACTAACTGATATGGTGAAACCTTTGAAAGCACCATGACATGCCATCCGATATGCCCACAAAGCTTCGTTCAGTACCGTATCCATCTCCTAGGGTTTTCTTCAATCTTACACTTGATAAGCTTGATTACCACTTTATTGGTTGCTTCACCCTGACCATTAGCTTGAGCATAATAAGGAGACGAGTTTAAAACCTTAAACCCCATACTGATAGCAAATTCATCAAATTCTCCCGACGTGAACATAGTTCCTTGATCGGTAGTAATAGTTTGAGGGATACCAAATGGGTAAACAATATGCTCTTTCACAAAATCTATCATGTTTGCCGATGTCACCTTTTTTCAACAGAATAGCTTCAACCCACTTGGAAAAAATAATCGGTAGCAACAAGTATCAATTTATGTCCTTTACTCGATGGTGGGTAAATACTGGCCAATGAGATCAATGGCCCATCCTCTAAACGGCTAAGGCTTGATTTTTAGGATTCATTGCCGACGCAGGTGCTCTCTGAACATTACCAAATTTCTGACAATCTTGACACCCTTTGAAATACTCAAAACAATCTTCAAGAATCGTCGGCCAATAATATTTCCCTTTCGTCTGATCATCCACTTCATTTTGAATGCCGATTGATGTCTCCCACACACCCCTTCATGAATTTCACCCATCAACCTTTCGATTCCTCTCTATCGACGCATCGAGCAAAACCCCATCAAGTGTAAAGATAATACAATTTTATCTCAAAAGGGGCACATACTTAGTAGCCTGAAACCTCAACCGTCTCTCCCCTTTCCTGACGGATCTCTTAAGTAATCGGCAATCTCTTTTCTTTTCCCGTCATCGGTAACCATTAAACCGATGTCATTACTTCTTGAATCGGCTGATACCCGAACGTGCTGCGCCAACCGATGGCCTCTTCATTATGCAATCTAGGAATATGCTCAAGACGATACTCTTTAAATTCTTCAATAACTGCAAACACTACCCATGATATCCAATTAAAATATCACTTCGGCACTCATATGCTCCAATCAACTGATTAACCACCAACAAAGAGTCACCGAAGACTTCAACGACATCGGCACGCACATCCCGAGTAACTCCAACCCCTTCAGCAACGCCTGGTACTCACCTGATTATTTGTCGAAGCAGCAACAATCGGGAATGAGATTTCATACTTTTTTTCCTCGGGGTGAAACTAAAAAAAACACCGATGCCTACTCCTTCCTTACATGTGGAACCATCAAAGAACAAAGTCCAAGGAGCAATCTCTACTGAATTTAGCGTAACCACTGCTGAGTAACAAATCGGCCATCACCTACCATTTAAATGCCTTAGTCGATTCATACCTCAGATCAAATTCTGACAGCGCCAAAATCCATTTGTCGATCCTCCCATTCAATATTGGCATCGACAGCTTTTACTTGACCACATCGTCTTTGCATATGATAGTAAAACCGATCGATAGCAAATAATTGCCTTAACTAGTACAAGAAATATAGACAAAAACACAATTTCTCAAGCCGAATTCTGGTTTTACACCACCAGCCTTTGCTCAAATAATAAATCACACTTCTTTCCCTTCAAATTCTTTAAAAAAAAGTTGACCCAAACACCCCATCGGCAGACAAAAAAAATCTGAAGGGGTTTCCCAGTTGAGAGAATCAAAAAACCGGGGGATTCCCAGGTACCTCTTTAAATTTCCCTCCAAAGCCGATTGCTGTTTTTCTCCCCAACAAATTCCTGACCGGTTTTTGCTTTTTGCATGGGCTAAAAGACTCAATCTTTTCCCGACATATTAAAAAATCTTCTAATAAAAATTTAACTTACCGATCAAGATTGCAACTCAGTCTTTTTTTAGGACACCACTTTGGTTAATTGCATCAAAAATTTTATTTCCGATCTCTAACCCCTTGGGTGCCCATGAACCCCAAGAATTGACCCGCGATACGCCAAACGCGCACTTATTTTGATTCATCTTTGCCCATCCCCTTGGCATTTCCCGAATCTTCCCCCCATCACAAGATGTTTTTCAAATTTCCGGACTTAACCACCACTCGCGATATAAATTCGACCAAAGTACCGATTACTTATGAAAAATAAAGTTCATTGCTCTTTGATAATGGGGCCGGCATTCTTTAACCAAAAATCATTACGATCCATTCAAATAAACCGACATACCTACACCTAAAACAGTTTTGGATAGCTCTTCGCCTAGATTTTGATTAAACCAGCATTACCATCCAAAAACTGAAATTTTGTGTCCACAAAAAGCATCAACTAGTAGATCAGCAAGGGCATTGGATAGCCGTCCTTTGGCGTGCTTATTAATTTCCCTGAAATCAAAAAAACTGAAGTTTTTCCTTTCTTATAACAGAAACTAAAATTAAAATCCATTCAACATATCGGCATTGCCGAAAAAATCCAGCTTCGATTAATTGGGGTAATCCTTTTTAATATCGGTAGTACAGGGGGGTTTACACCGGCAAAATTTTTGATTATATCCAGCATTACCATCCATAAAACTGATAATTTTATTTCCAGCAGAAGCACAACTAGTAGACGGAAGGGGCATTGGATACCGCCCAGGGCATAACTTTATTGAGATTCCTAAAATCAAAACAAAACAAGTTTTCCGTTCTTTTTATATACGGAACTACATTAAAATTCTTTTGCATATCGGCATTGCCAAAAAATCCACTTCGTTTAATTTGGGTTCTCACTTTAATATGGGGTAGTACAGGGGGTTTACACCGGCGGCTGGTTCCCGGGGTGTGGTTGAAAACCCGACTTAATAGGTAACCGATTTCAATATTAATCGGCCCAAAACCCGGGCATCTCTGTATAATCCCAACAAAAAATCTTTATTTTTTTTTTTAAAAACCTCAGCTGTTTTACTTTGGGAACCCAAACCCTAGCACTAAAAAAAATTGGCCAGCTTCTACCGTCCTATGTCTATTTCTAATAACCAGGGCCGATGTAACCCCTCCCAAGTTTTCCATCATGAGCAACTGATCCAAAAAAAACACCTTTTCAAAAACCCGACTGTTTGGGATCGGTGTAATTGAAACCAAAAAACTTTGAAATTCACCTCGACCGATTTGGGGAAAAGGAATCAAGTCATATCCTGAGGGGAGGGGTTCAAAGAATAGTATCCCTCAGACTTACACCCAACTGTCCCCTTTCTCACTTCGGGGAAACCATCGGGCCCCCTATACATTTTGGGCCCTGCCGACGCGTTGGGTCTTATTCCAGCCAAAAAAAGGTTTCCCCCAAGGCTTGATTTTAGAGTAAAACTTCCCCCCGGCAAAACGTTTTCGCAGACGGGGAAAGGATCTGCTGGGATTGCCGATGGAGTTTTTGTAGATGTCAAATCCAGATTGATAAACATGGATAAATAAAAAGAGATGTCTCCCTCTTTGAAGGATCGCATAACAGCGTTGTGTACAACGTTGGACAACATAGTAGAGGGGGGTTTTAATCCAATCTTGATTTAATGCAAAATTTAACCATCTCTTGAAATTTACCAGGATTGACGTCAAAAATTGACCTGCCGTGGCGACGGCGGATCTTCTTCGGGAAATGCTTTGCCACTCCTGTTTGGGGCTGAAGGACTTCAGATAAAAACTGCTTGTTTTCCCCTCCATAGCCTGCTCCATATTTTGCTTCTATCATCCTTCAGATCTGTTTTTCGGAGATTTCAATGACGTTCTTTGGATCAACGTCAGTAAACCCCCACCCAGGGTTTCTTGTTTAAAGAATATATCTGGTCCCCCCGGGGTGTCCAAAAAAAATTTTTTTACACGAAAACTTAAATCTGCAAAACCCCTTTGGGAAACTTATACCCAACCGATATCCAAAGGTGAAACCATTGATTAACCAACAAGGACGATAACTAGAACAAAAATTTAACGAGACGAAAAGTATACCCCCCAAAAAGTAAAAGGCCTCAGTTTGCTTAAAAAGCGGAACTCGCGAGTAAGGGAGATCTTTTTAAATGCACCCCGTCGAGATCGTAAAACTCGTAGATAGACTATAACTAATGCAAAAAAGTAGATGCAAAAAAATTAAAAACGAAAATAATAGATTTGTTTAAATTGTATTGGATATCTCTTGATACATCCCCCCTTTGGGTACATATTTTTTACTCCGGTAACGGGAAAGTTGCAAACAGACACGACTTATACCTAAACAAAAATCCTATTTTTAAGGAAATAAAACGACTCGTGAAAAGAGTCGGACTTTTAAAAAAAAACAATAAAACTAGCATAAAATTACAATTTCCCCTTAAATTCCACCTCTCTTACGATAAAATTTTCCATCGGCAGATTCCTTCAATCCGCACTTTCCTTCAACTATCATCCCCACCCCTTTTTCTAAACAGTAAAGCCGCATCATCTAAACATCCATCGGCAACATTTCCGATCGACAATATTTTCGTTTCATCGGTAATACCTCCTCATCGGCAAACAAATCTTTCACTAGGGGTATCCCTTTAAAGCCGATGAAAGGCAATGTTTTACCTTCCCTTTCCATCGACGCACTTTGGGTCAATATTGACCCTACGAAAAACGGTGTCAACACTTCCCTTCCATCCCAGTAGTAGCCACTGATCATCCTTTTGTTGATCATAAAAAACTTTGTGATATTGCCCCCAACCCATATCTCTTATTAGTTTCCCAAAAACGTCTGGATTCAGTGGAAGCTGCCCCAAAGCCAGCCTTCAGGTTTCGTAACTTTTCCCCCTTTTTATAGCTCTCTGGCCTCTTTAGTTCTTTCAGATCCTTTACATGCCCCAAAGGCATTGTGAATTGGGACACAGATAGTATGCCTTCCTAAATCATTCTTGCCTCAAAATTTTTTTCGTGGAACAGTTCTATCAAAAGGGGGTTTTAAATAAAAGCAGAGTAGTGGTACAAAGGGGCTTCTTTAAAACGTGGTAAAAAAAAGGGGGGACTATATATGCCCCTTCCCCTTTCTCCATGCCAAAAACTTTTGGCTTTAAAACCCCCCGAGGATAAAGAGGGACCCTGTTCCTGAAAAAAACTCTTGGGACACTGTCTTTATCACCAAGGTCTTTCCCTTCGGGGAAAAGGCAGTTGACTATCAAACACGTTACCTTCCCCCATGTTTAGATTTCCCCTATACGAATGGTTTCCCATTTCGATGATATTCCTTTTATATTCAAAAAAGGGGGCATTGAACGCTAGCATAATCAGCCAATAGGGTGCCCTTTCGTTTTTTTCCATTTGATTTGGTCGAAATCCTGGTGCTGTAGCTCAATACCTGTGATTTTCCCCCCCTTAGGAGGGCCATTTTTCCCTCCTTGCGGTTGCCTCAAACAGTTTATGGCCATTGAAAGGCCAAAACAAAAAAGCCAAAGTCGATAATTTTGAAACCTTTTTTTTCCCTTTTAGAAAAACAACGATTATCTTATTTAAAAATAGTAAGGGTTTCCCCCTGAAAGGACTTACTGCTAAACCCAATTGAAACAAACCCTTTAAAAAATTTTCCAAAAGCACCCGCAGGTTTTTGTCAACAACTTTCGATTCTGAAAACAGCTCCCCCCCCCCCCCCCCCCCCCCCCCCCCCCCCCCCATTCCCCGCTAATCGTACTTTGAAACCAGTCCAAAATAGGCAAGAAAGGGGCCCTGGGTATCACCCCGCTTAAAGAGGAATGCTGTCTTTGTTGTTCATTT
>CM039124.1:42101500-42127911 GCA_022036555.1 Microstegium vimineum | reverse complement strand
AGCCAGCTACTGTATTTGCAACAATCTTTTTTTTAGTTTTATACGTACAACGCAGACGCTCAATACGTACCCCCAACCCCCTACCCCTATGAGCCCCTTTCAAAGGGACTGAGCCGACAAATCTTAAAATTGACGAAGTCACCAAAAACCCCTCACTGTCGGGGGAACATCGCCTCCCCATTTAATGCATAGCCCCGGGAAAATCCTAGAAAAAATTTCCAAATAAAGTGCGCATTTTAGGATTTAAACCCCTGAGTGGGAGCCCCCAACCAAGGGCCCTTTGTCATTGCGCCGTAAACCCCTTGACAAATTTGCAACAATCTTAATTGTATTTTCTACTGCTATTTTGGTACGCTTTGCCATAGGAATGCAGAAATAATCTTTCTATTTTGGATGTTTTAGACGTTTTCCCTACTTCCTGCTATTGATGCGTGTTTCTTTAAAGGGCATCAGAAGAGGGTGCAAATTTGGGATACAAAGACCAGATATTTTGGGAAAATTGAGTTTGTCTCTGTCCCAAATCTAAAAAAAGGCTCACAAATTTGGGATGCCCAAATATCAAAATCTCCCCAATATTCTTCAGAAAGTCACCGACTCACCGAAATTTCTGGGTCTTCTTTTTTTTTGGTCACAAACCTAAACCTTTACCTGAACTTTTCAACTCCCCAAAATGTAAGAAACTTACCAGATGAACTTACAACGTGAAAGCAGGAATGTCACCCCCCCATTTTAAGAAAAAAACCCAACTCGCAATGTTGTCCAGAAAGTCCACACAAAAAAACAACAGAAAGAAAAATATCAAATCAATGTTAAAATAGTGGAAAACATATTTATATTAATACTTACGTCAGAGATAGCGGGAAAAATTACTTAAATTCTCTTCAGAAATTTTAACTTCAAAACTTTAACTTTACAGGGACTTGTTGACTAGGGTTTCATACCCCAGCACTCCCCTTTCAAACTTTCTATTCCATCTTCTGTTAAACCCCTCCGGGGTTTTTATTTCCCAAAGTATTGAAAAGTAAAAACAAACGTAATACAAGTCGTACTCACAATATAATACAGGGTTATAAGTTCAAAAGGCTGGCACCCGGGTTAAATGCGGTTGCTTTAAAAATTCATCAAGTTTTTTAAAAATAATTATCTTTTGTTTTTGCCCTTTAAACCCCTTGATAACCACATATCATTAATGAAACCACCTTTTATCTCATAACTCCAAACTTACCATCATAAGTAGTTATAACAACATGAGAAACTAACACTGTGAGTTTTACGAGTCACTCGTGACCGTGAGCACGGCTATCATGATAGATTTACACTCTGCAGAGGTTATGCACTTTACCCACAAGCCGTGTTGCCCTTTCGCCCGAGGTGATCAACCTCTTAACCCACATCCAAGGAAGGTCGACAGGGTACACTACGAAGTCTTTCAAAAAGTCTTTCTAGCATGTAGTAGACCCTACGGACCCAATGCAAAGGGGTATATAAAGCCCCTACTCGATGGTACCCTCCCGGAGCGGTAACCACCCTAGGCCATGCCCTACAACCAGCTCGGCAAAGGTGCCTTTCACGAACTACAATCATGCTAGTTCGAACTCCCATACTTGACTAAAGTCAGAGTCATATAGCACTCGTGGTTGCATTTAAGTCCCAGCTTTTGCCCTACAGTTGGGTCCTATTCCATGTTGCTATAAAAGTCAGTTTTAACTCATCGTTGCATATATCATTAATCAAGATTCATCTCATAATTAATTATTGTAAAGCATAGCAAAGCTACCCATATGCATAGAAACTCATTAGTGACAAGGTAAAAGGATAACAAAGCTATGATAAATCTAATAGGAATCAAATTAGACACATGCAATATGACTAGATGAATTATGGTGAATAGGACAACAAGGAAGATTCTATGCTATACTTGCCTTAAATACTTGCTCAACTCTCACACTATCAGTTTCAGGTCATCACCTTCCGATGTTCAACGCTCATAAGAGATTCTCATTCTACTCGTAGCAAACACCACACATAGACAACATACAAGCAAACAAAAGAGACAACTAAGAACAATACATCACACAAAGAAAACAACAGACAAAAGAGAGATCGGTACTACGGCCAAGAGAACGCAAGAAACGTCAGGAACAGAGCTATCGTCAAAAGAAACATCTATCGGGTGATCTAATATATTATTATAAAATAAAGACATGCATGCTTGATTTATTTTAGTTAAATAAAACTATGTGAGAGTGATTAATAACATATAAGTTACATCATAAAATAATTCAAAGGCTCAATAAGAACTACTCATATTCCATTTATAATGTTGCCACGTAACTTCAATCAAGTTAAACATTTGTATTTGCAAAAGAAAAGATATATATGAAAACATCTAAACAGGTTTATCATTTAGGCAATATGTTTAAACTAGAAATGTATAATTAAAAGTACATTTAAGTTAACAATTAAGCATATTTCATCTTATAAATGTTCTCACATAAGTTATTAAGCAAGTTAAATTTTATCTTTACAAAAGAGAATATGCATGTGAGAGCATATAATCAAAATATAGAATGTATATTTAAACTAATCAAATTATATTTTAGAAGCATATTAATATTAGCAATTACTCATATTAATATTTCTATACAAAAGATCAGAGTATAAAACACCTATTTAGATGTAGTTATTGAACTAGTTGCAACCATATTTAATCAATTTAATATTTAAGAGCATGTGGCATGAAGCATATAAAATTAATATTTTCATATAGAACATCAAAATATAAAAACTATATTGATTATAATTATTAAACCAATCTTGGCTATATTAGTCAAATTAACATTTAGCATTATATGGAAAAAGCATATGGCCGGATAAACATTACCACTAACATAAGGATTATGCAATCACGATTCAATGCAACTTAAATGGTGCAAAAAGATATTAAACTTAAATTGATTTTAATTAATTAGAAAGCTATTGAATAAACATTAAGTAAATAAATATTCCAATTAACGAAAAATTATATTTAGATTACATGAAAACCATTAAGACTAATGCGTAGAGCGCGACGACGCGAATCTAACGCAACTAGAACGGAGGGAAACGGAATTAAAACGAATATACGGTGGAGATTATACCGTTGGATGACAATCTTGTAATTACCATCTTCTTCTTGTTTCTCTGCAGGTAACAGATCGTGGCCTCCATGGCCACTTGGGCTGCTCGCCGTGCACAGAAAAAGGGAGCAGGGGCCTCGGCCAGGGCCTGTGGCTGGCCAGCGGTGGGGAAGCCCTCTTGGCCAGAGCCAAAAGCGCACGCAGGAGCACGGCGGGCAACGGTGCCAGGACTGCTCGGCCAACCAGCAGACCGGCGGCAGCGCTGCTTGCTGCACAGGCACGCGGGTTGATGGGGAAGCATCGTGGCTAGGTCCCACGGACGCGGCACATCACAGGTGGCGGCGGGGTGGCACACGCTAACCGGAGAGGACAAAGGAATTCCGGCCATGGAAGCTTCTTACCGGTAAAGTTCACCAGAAACAAATAACGACGGGACATAGTCAAAGGTGACACCAGAAAAGAGAATGACACGAAAAGAACGAGACGAACACCAGAAAAGCTCGCCGAAGAGTTCGCCGGAGTTGACCGCCAATGATATGATAGGAAGAGAGAAAACTATAATTTACTACACGGGAGATTTCGCAAACTAGGGGGCTCCCCTTACGGTAGTTGTGGTGTGCTTTGGCTAAAAAGCTGATAGATATATATAGGGAGAAAAACTCCTTACATGTTCATCAACTGACGATATGGTATTATTTGATGACGCACCTCCATATTTACTAACGGGCCAAAATTAATCATTAAAGCCCTTTAGTAAATAAATATATGAGCCTTTGAGATCTATTAGCATTATTGCACATGGGTTTTGTGGGCTGATGGAAAATTGGAATGTTTATTATTTATTTTCGGATCTAATTAATTTCTAGATTAAAATAATTCTAGAAAAGTCTAGAATTGATATTTAAGCCACAAAATATATTTCAAAAGTTCCAAAAATTCTGGGAAAATTATCGAAGACACTTTGGAACATGATGAACCCAAATAAAGTATTTGGAGCTCATGAAAAGATATTTTGAAGCATATAAAAATTAGAATATGCTCACAGATAAATAGGAAAAAGATCTGGAAAAAGCCAGGAAAATTCCCGAAAGGAATCTAGAGACATGTTGATGAATGATGAACTCAATGGAATGATTTGGATCAAGATACAAAGGATCTTGGGAATGTCCTAAAGACAGATTAAGATCGAGAGAGCGAGAATTTGATTATAGAAAAAGACAGAGACGAGCCGGAGACCGATAAACGATTTACTAATCGCATTTTTAAAACTTTAAGCACTCACATGCATCAAGACAAGTAACGAACAATCACCACAACAATTAAAGCCTATCAGATTAATTTAGAAAAGTTTATAAATTCACTTTTTCCTATACTAAATTTGCACAAACTTGAACTAAACTTGGAAAATTTTATATCAACATCGAAATCATTTATTTCATTTAGTATTTTCTAAGCACAATCCAAAATTAGAAATTTTGGAGTGTGACAAGGAAGCAGGAGAGAATGTTCAGTTCAGAAGATCTATGTGATCCGGGCATCCGGCATGAAAGCAGAGTGCCTGTACTGGGCGTTTCAATCAGCACCAAAGAACGTTGAGGTGGAGAGCGTGGCAATGGCTTTTCTCCAGCAACTTTGAGGTCTCTTTACGAGAGCGATCTGAAGGTTAACGATCTCAAGTGCTTCCAGCATGTCTTTATTCCCGGTAATTATTCTCCTGTCAGTGTCTTGACCCAACATTTCAGATTCAGTAAGCTAAAACAACGCAAAAACCTCACATCAGCTGTTGTCGCACCTAAGTGATGTGTTGCCCAAATCATAGAATTACGCACCCATGGGTGAAATGGAATTTATGGTCTAAAAACCGTGTTTCCTCATCACTTAATGATTTGGGCCATTAAGGGACCATGAAAATTGGAAACAACTTATTTTACTGATGAGAGGTTTTCATTTGTCCCTTAATGTCTGTCTCTAAAAACCGTATTTCCTCACAAACATGCTTCCCGGACGACACATATAAAGTGACAGACGGAGTACACTCTTTGTCCTAAAATCTCTTTGTCCCAAAATAAGTATCACGGATGATCAAACTTTCTTAAATTTGATTAGGTTTATAAAAAATACTAATGATATTTATATCTTTAAATAAATTAATTATAAAATTATATTCAATGGTTTATCTAATGATACTGATTATGCATAAAAAATATTTTTATTTTCTTATATAATATATATTTAGTTAAAGTTCAAAATATTTGACTTTTTGAAAAGTGGGAATAACACTTGTTTAGGGATGGAAGAAGTATTTATTTGAGTTGTAGCTTTTGTGTTTTTTTCTCAAAAGTTGACTTTTGGCTTCTAGCCGTTTGTTTTTAGTCGTAGGTTTTTATAATAAATCTTTAGCTTCTCATCTCAATACACCAAAACTAGAGAAGCTCCTCAGCATATGCTTTCCAGCTTTTAACTTTTAGTTTATCTCCTTAGAAGCTAGCAAAAAAATAGGGTTCTCGTTTCCTTCACGTCTAAACTAAAATAATCTGTCGCTATTCATTTTTACATTGCCTTCAAGATGTAAATTTGGTTACTACGTCCTCTAAACCGCAGATGCATTACTTTCTAGGGGAACTCTTGTTCCAAATTTTGAAACTTTGACTTGATGTACATAATGATACAAATAAACTTAATGCAAGGTTCTGACTTGACACCATGCCCTTTCAAGTTATAATGAATTTACTGTTTCTTGTAAATATATATTTTAAAGTCAAACCATATTGTTTTTTTTTAAAGAGAGACATACGGGCATCGATTCATATTTATCGTAGTGCTTAACTTCATTCAGTAATACACGTACTCGCTTTATCGGACCATGAAAATTGGAAACAACTTATTTTACTTCTGTATTTTTCGTCTAAAACATTTTATATTAAAGCCGTGCGCTAGTCACCGGAGGCCGGAGGGCCTACAAGCAACAAGCTAGCCACGATCGCCTATTCGCCTCCTCTGGCGATCCCATGAAGCTTCATGGTCGGCGGTCGCCGATCGCATCCAATGCTGGACCCGACGCTTCCTGAGAAGCTGCGTGGTTCATCTTTGAGTAGCGCGGGCGTGCTGCGGAGAGGTGGTGGGAGGTCGAGGCAGCGCTCGGGGTGTCTGACATCGGCGACGGGTGGATGCGCGGGAGCTGTTCGATAGAATGCCTGACCCGACCGGCGACCGGCCACTTTCTGATGCTGACGGAGAAGACGGTTATAGCGCAGCCATGAGCCGAGGATAAGATGCGGCTGTTCCGGACTCCACCAAGGTACTTGACTACTTGTCCATTCCACGCCTCCTCTGTCGTTTCTTTCTTGCTCAGCGGGCATGACTGTGCCTCGTTGTTATACTGCTAGTAGCTACCAATTGTGATCTTATCTAGTTATACGAGGATCCATAATTCAGCATTGCCCATACCATCCTGCATTCTTTCCTTTCTCCGTCTACTACTCACATAGAGATTGAGCATGCTTGGATGTAAAGATGCTCTGAGTACTGCCCATGTATGAACAAAGGTTAAAGAATTGAACTTACACAGAATTCGTCCCACCAGCAGTCAACATTTTTAGGTGTAATGCTAACACCATAGATTATATGACAGAAAGGCAATCGAACAAATTAGTTCTGTAGGTAAGAAAGGATATATTGGCAACACAAATTCAAATGTTTTAACAGGGCAGCACTGCCACTATGCAATGTGTTGGACTTTGGAAGCCCATTTCTGTGAACTAGTTAGCCAATTGCAATGCGTTACCAACACACAGTAAAAAGCTTTAAAATATATCATGAGTTCAGAACATTGATACATAGGATTGTCAAACCTCTGCTTGTACTAGCATGCTACTTAGGTCTTAGTCACCATCGTATGACTCACTAGGTTTCCATGTGGATATTGCATTCAGTATCCTTCCCTTCCATCCCATTAGTAGCCACTGATCATCTTCGTTGGTAACAAAATCTTTGTGATATTTTCCCACCATATCTCTTATTACTTTCACAATGTCTGGATTCAGTGGGAGCTGCTCAAGGCCAGCATTCAGGTTTCGTGACTTCCATTTCTTATAATTCTCTGGCCTCTCAATCCTTTCGGATCCTTCACATGCGATGACATTGAGAAGTTGACACAGGAAGATGCCCCTCTCTATGAGCATTCTTGTCTCATTATCTCGTGGAACAGTTTTGTCAAAGATATCAAATAATGCAGAGTACTGGTACATGACTTCTTTAAAACGTGTTAAGAAGAAGGGTGTACCATATGATCCATTCACTATTCCATGCACAAAAACTTTTGGCTTCATCATTCTAATGGTATTGAGAACCCTATCCCTTGCACTTTTTATGGATACTGTCTCATCACCCAGATTCTTCATTCGGTCTATGCAGTTGACTATCAGCACATCATCTTCCTCAATGTTGAGATCTTCTATGCATATGGTTTCCCACTTTGATGATATTGCTTGATATTCGAAAGGCACATTGAACATGCTAGCATAATCAGCTAATCGCTGTCCCGTGCTCTGCTTATTCATTTGGTTTGGCCGAAATCCTTTCTTTGGTAGCTCAATACCTGTGATCCGAACCTTGGGCGGCCCATCTTCCCTCTTTGCAAGCTGTTCAAACAGTGACGGCCATTGAAAACCAAAGCAAATGCCAAAATCGAGAATGTGCACCTTAGATTTTCCCTTGGAGACATCAAGGATTGTCTTATTCGAGAAATAATGTGATGCCCTCAGTAAAGGATTTACCGCTAAAGACAACTGGAATACTTTTAAAATGCCCACAGCGCTACTGCTTTTAGTGATCAAGTTGTGATACAGCTGATTCCCAGTTCCAGCTAATCGCACCTCAAGGCATTCCACTAGACAAAATGCTAGCCTCTGGGTATCATCCCCAGTTACTGAGGAATGTTGCCTTATTATGTTCAGCATGTCATTTGCTAAGGTGTGGTTATTCACAGATACTGCTTGTGCACAATGGATAAGAATGGTTCTTAGATCCACCACCTCTTTCTTCTGTTGCTTCTTACCTCGTGTCTTCCGCCGAGCTAATGTTCTTCCTTGTTCATTCTGTGAATATCCAGTTGATTTGTTTGTCATCATTTCTTGTAAAACAATAGCTTCTTCCGTAGGTTTATGCTCAGAGAAGAGTAGTACCCTGTCAAACATCTCATTTCGGGTTGGCCCATTGTATGAAAAGGCAACCTGCTTGCTACTCCTTGCTTCTAACAAATAAGAATCTTCTGTGCTTGAGTAATTTCCACATTTAACCTCAGATGATGCATGCTTGCTCGTATCTACAACATTGACCTGAAGTGACTGATTATCTCGGCTACGCTTTTCAGCAATTGAGAGGCCATCAATTTTCACACCAAGCTCCATGTTTCGTGTACCTTCAGTGGAACGTTTCGTCTCTTTGACTATGTCAGACAAACTCCATGGAGCTTCAAAAGCTTGCAAGTTGTGATCAGAATGATTATTACTTGAGTCAATAGCAACAGAGCAGCTATTGCATGACAGCCCAGTAGACTTGTTGATGCTGTCATCAAGGTTATTCAGATGACCACAGCTACAAAGTGATGGTGACTCAGGATAAGATGGATTATTTTGTCCAAGAATTCTATAGAAAGGCTCTTCCATAGCTCTAAGGGCGTACTCTCCATGATGAAATGCTACCTTGTCATCATTGTCCTCGTCCATCAACAGCTTGTTTAAGTAGTTGATGGTTATATCTGAGTTGATCCAACTGTTATTAGAAGAGTCTGCCACACTGGTTCCATACCAATCTGGTGCCGCATTGCTACTGAGGTCACAGAATTGAGGACCATATATTGTACTCGAATAGGAGTTGCTCAATGTAATATGGTCACTATCATTAAAATTATTTGATACAGGAGGATGATGATGCATGGATCTTGGTTGGTCCAAAAACAACTCCAAATCATTTGGCTCATCGACTGGATCAACGAAAGCATAGAACCCAGAAGTAGCCGACATGTTGCTTTGGAAATCCTCAAACTTAGAACTAGATTTGTCGTTGAACTCCATTGATGGGGTTCTTGATCCTTGCCAAAAGTCAGACGGTCCCTTGCAACTCCCCCTGTAAATAATGAACTTAATATGCAAAATTGAAACAGATAACAGACTCCATTGATGGGGTTCTTGATCCTTGTACTCTATTGATGGGGTTCTTGATCGTCCTTGTACTCTAGTTTTTTTATTATCAAATATAATTATCAGTAGTGACTACTATAATTCCTTAATAATCTCTAGGAAGAGAAATTCTGAAAACATGCACTGGATCACATTAGTTACATACTTATAGTATAGATATATATGATGCATACAGACTACGGAGTATCAGTCTCCTAGTTAGTCAGAGCAGTTTGATTTTCAGGATTTTTTTAGGAGTGTAAAAGGCCCAGTCCAAGCACAAAAATTAGGTTGAAGAGAATGAGCTTGCTAAACTTTTGTTTCCTCAGAAGGGTCTTATAGTATTTACCATTGTTGCCCTGCAGGGATGGCGCCTGATGGGATCAGCAGGCCTGGAAATTGAGTACCAGACGTACACTGAGACGGACCCTACTGTACGGTTGTGAGATGTGAATGGAAGACTGATCGATCTTGCCGTGAGCAGGAGGATCTTGAGGTAACACGAGGCAAGTCTTTTATAGGGAGGGCCTGGTTTCTGGCTGGGGCCTGCAATCAGCTAGCTCAGCTCACTGGTGCCGAGGCAAGCGAGAGAGCGAGTGGATTTGTCAGTTGCTCGCTGGTGGGTCTGACGAGGCTCCCCCAACGTTGATAGGTACGGTTAAATTCGTCGTCGTCCTCCAGTGCCCCATCAGGAGAGCTAGGGACAAAACGAGCTCTAGATCCAAGCGGAGGGGTCGATGCAGATGCGCTGCTTCAGAGGCAGCTATGCCTGGCAGGCACTGCCATGCCAGATGTGCCATCGCCGCTGGCGCTGGGGTGTGCTCACAGTTTGGAGCCTCGGAGTTGCAGTCGGCTTGCCGGCGACGACATGTTCGCTGCTGGTTAACTCCTCAAGCAAACCTTTCTTTGAGCATTAGTATGCTGATTAATTATATATATGTCAGTTGTTGCAAAAGAAGGCGGTGTTGATGGAGCAGCCCCAAAGATCCCTTTGTTTATCACAAAAAGTGCTAGTTGGAAAGAGAAGAAAAGATATTTGCTAAATTTCAAGTGCCTAAATTTTTATTTTCTTTGATGCGATGGTTATTGTATATATTTAGTCCCGTTCGTTATAATTTCTGTAGACATAATCTGTATTTTTTTTTGTTTCGAGAATAAAAAACCTGTTAGACAAAACTATAAATCTGACAATATAGGTTGACTTAAAATAATTTAACAATTTACAATTGTTTTTATAGTCGGATAAGGATAAAAAAATTGATATATTATGAAACAAATACAAATAACAAATCATAAAACTGATAATTTACTTATACTAATTGGTAGTACAAGGGTGATGTCCGAAAATCATCTTAAAATTCAGACATCTGAAATATAGAAGAAGTGAGAAGAAAAACATATGCAAGTGGCCTATCTGAGCATTCGATGCAAACAAAAAAAATGTCTCAAAGCAACGCATGTATCATTCGTTCGACGGCTGCCCTTGGTTAGACAACTATTGGCATGTGAAGGTTGCCGGCTATTCCTTATTATTACATCAATTTTCCCTAGAGATACACAGGCATATATAAGGTGGATTTCGTTTTCAAAGTCCTATGACACATGACTGTGTTCCCACGGATTGTCTGGAGGAACGAACACTCACTTTGCACAAAGCACTTAGCTCTGCCTTTCAATTAAGTGCAAAGAGAGTTATTTACAGGCCACCATAGGCCAAAGGGTGTCATAGTGCCGTGTGCGGGAAAAAAAGGCCTAGCCTTGGGCGAGAAAAGCCTTGAGAGGACAACGAAACTATAATATGCACCACTACTACAATGGTTGCAAATAGAATGCCCCAGAGATTCGAATTTTCTTTAATCCGTAGGTGACTTCGGTGACAGTAGAACCAAAGTTATTTTTTTTTCTTGAATACGCAAAAAAATACGTATTATTGTAATTAAGAAGAAGAGTTTAAACATACAAACAACACACTTCTGAAGAGCGCTCTAAGTGGTCTTACAACTAAAGCTAGACCTACCTAGCAGACTGTTTCAAACCTCGATATCACAAAACTCGTAAACGAGTAAACTAAGAGCATCCCAAAACAACTTTACGAAGCAGGGTGTCTTCGCTTCTGAGTTCGCTCCTGATAGTAGAACGAAGGTTATCGAATAGTAGAACGAAGGTTATCGAAGAATCCTTTGGTTACGTTCCTTCCAAAGGTTTCACATGGTGTAGATGACTAGACGTTGAAGGCTCTTTTTCGTTCTTTTTAGGGATGGAATGCAGGGTGTGCTCCCACCAATCTGCCATGTTGTTGAAGTTTATATGTTGTGTCACATTGACACCTGTGAGTTGATCTAAAGATAATATTTGGCTCCAGGCTGCTTGTGCAAATGGAAAGGTAAGGCATAGGTGGAACACAGTCTCAAATGATCAATTACAAAGTGCACAGCTCTGCTGATGCAGCCATCCCCTAAGTGTGAGGTTGTCTATGATAAGGATTTTGTTTTGGAGAAGGATCCAGACGAGGTATATTTGTTTTCTATTAGCACCCGTCAAATGATGTTTGTTTTGTAGCACTGGTAGCAACCTAAAAACTGGATTCTGTAGGCGGGTTTTTTTTTAGCATGGGTCCTGTAGGCGGGTTTCTATCAGTTGTCCATTCCCGTATTATTCTGTCTTCTATCCACGGATGTAGATATACACTATGATCAAGAGGGATATTGTGGTACTGGTACATGTGTCATTGAGATGGTGGGTACTACCGTCTGTATTGTTCAAGAAAACAAAAAGGGAATATTTAACATTGCATTACGATTTACGAAAGCATACTGAAATTAACTTTTCTCTAATGGAGAGGAGCCATTAACTGAGAAAGCTCAATTAATAATGTTTCACATAATCGTTTCACAGTTTTCCTCCCACCCAAACCAAATCTACTAGTTTTTCCAACCACACACACAGCTGAAGCACGGTGACATTAACCGAGAACAAGTAGTTTGCCGGACAATTAATGAAGTGGCAATAATAATATTAATAATGGAACGCGAACAATATAGAATACCCAGCTAGAGCGCGACGCTGACGGTGTCTCTATTGGAAAATAATAGGAAGAATAACTCAACTCAACTTTCTATTAATCTCAAGAGATGTTTATATAGAAATACATGGGGATACGAAAGGATAGATGAAATGTGAAACAAAGAGTCTTAACACTTCATATTCTAACATCTCCACGCAGTTGGAACGTCGACGCTGTGGAGACATTCAAACTAGAGCGAAATTCCGTGAATATAGATGTAGGAAGACCCTTGGTGAACACATCTGCATACTGGGAGGTGGATGGCACATGAAGAACGCGTATTTCCCCG
This sequence comes from Microstegium vimineum, assembly GCA_022036555.1. Lineage (NCBI taxonomy): Eukaryota > Viridiplantae > Streptophyta > Magnoliopsida > Poales > Poaceae > Microstegium > Microstegium vimineum. The sequence goes on along the minus strand of CM039124.1, from coordinate 42,115,260 downwards.
GTAGCAACTTTGTCCCGGACAAAATGTAAATCAATCTCAACACGTTTGGTGCGCTGATGTTGCACCGGATTAGTTGAGAGATAAATGGCACTAATGTTATCACAAAAGACCACTAAGGAACGCCGAGGACAGAAATAAAGCTCCTGGAGTAACTGTCGAAGCCATGATATTTCTGCTAAAGCATTAGCAACAGCTCGATATTCAGCCTCAACACTAGAACGAGAAACTGTGTGTTGGCGCTTCGAAGACCAGGAGACCAAATTGTCGCCCATAAACACAGCATACCCAGAGGTGAAACGACGAGTATCTGGACAACCGGCCCAGTCAGCATCTAAATATGCAACAAGGTAACAAGTAGAGGAGCGAAATAACTGCAGGCCATGGTCCAAGGAGCATATTCTAACAGTCTCCGTCGTCGGCGGCGGCGTCCGTCCAGATTCCGACCTCGACGTGTCCGGCCTCGGTGGCGCACGCCCTGAACATGGCGGTGGTGTTGTGCGCCATGCAGACCTCGCCCCGGCGCGACACGGCCACCAGCCCCACGGTGCCGCGGGGCGCCGCCGCCACGACGCGCGCCGCGGCGTCGCGCAGCGGGAGAGAGTCCGTGAGCGCCGCGACGTCGCGCGCGACGGTGCGGCGGATGATCTCCTCGCCCTTGCCCGTGGCGGACACCGCGCAGAGCGCGTTGGCGTAGGTGCCGGCGCCCACCAGGGGCGTGTCGCCGATCCGGCCGGGCATCTTGTTCACTAGCCCGCCCGTGGACGTCGCCGTCGCGAGGTTGCCCGCCGCGTCCACGGCCACGCAACCCACCGTGCCAGTCTGGCTGTTGTCGTCGTCCGCCGGGGCCGGAGCTTCCTTTTGCTCTTTCATCATTGGCTGGGTGTAGTCGATCTGAAGAAGAGCAAGAAAAAGAAAGAACCAGCTGCATGAAACCCAAACAATGGATCAAATTACAGTCGAACCATACTGAGGGTCACATAGATTGTCCATGATTTGCAAACACAGGCATGCATGCATGTTCAAGATGAGATGTGAACGGTACCAGTTATTTAGCCAACAATAAAACTATGCGAGCCCTTTGCTCTCTTGCAACAGATTGACAGGATACCGAATCACGTGAGATCCTGAATATGCAACACGAAAAACTGAAACAAGCTAGGGGACCGGCCGGCTGTAGTGGTACGTACCTGCACCCTGTTGGCCTCTTTTGCCTGTCTCAGCCGCTCGATGTTGTGGTCCGTGATAAAGTGGTTTGGATCCTTAGTCTCCACCAACCAATCAGATCAGAAGCGTGTATAACCTTTATATACAAACAAGCAGTAGAGCTTTTCTATCTTTCTTCATCAGGAATTTATCTACTAGGTTGAGCAGATGACGTGTGGTCATCGTCTGTCCTTGGAAGAAGAGAGTGAACAAACATCAGTGTCAGGTATCAGCGGTGCTAAGGACTGTATACTGCTCGTGCTAACGCTACGGTGATATTTAATAATGCAAATCAAACAATCAAAAGACCATATATTCGGTCCCAAAGTTTATTTGAAGCCAAGGTTTTACAATATGTATTAAAATAATAAAGCATATATGATTTACATTTAAATTTCACATAAAAACGAACAAAGTGGACACATACTTGATTTGAAATGCGTTGATAACTTCATACAAATCATTTGAAAGAGGAAAACAGGGAGTTATCTTATTTCTTAGGTTGAAGAAAACAAATGTTTCATTCTGTAATTGCTTATTAATTCAGTTGGACTTTGGATCAAACCTAAGCTGTTGGAGATAAATCTTGATGTACCTAGCTGTCCTCTGCTTTTTTTGTTGTAAAAAAACAAGCATGAAAGCAGAGAAGATCTTTCTATAACAACATGTCTGATGTTACCAGAGCAAAACTGCCACATTTACAATGTCAACCTCCAACTCAGCAATATCCGTGTGTTCATTCTCTTTAGAGACTCATCATTTTTTGTATCAACCTCACTGATTTCCTCTCTGACGAAACAACTTACATGACTGATATCACTTTCTTCAGCTGTCAATGGGGCCACAGAGCCGGAACACCAAGCACCAATCCCCATCTCTTTACCTGCAATCATAGGTCGCCTCACACACTCCTTTGTCCAATAGACCCGAAATGGAGCTTCATCATCGTGAAAATTGGCACCTTCATCAGATTCCTCGGGGGTTGCCAAGGGAGCATGAGACTTCTCATCGTCCGCTTGCTATTCTTGCATTTTCGATTTATCTGTGCACTCCTGATTGGTCATAGATGGCTCTTCTGATAGTCTCGTCCACCAACTTCTCATCCTTAATGATAGCGATGTCTGAAAATTCAATTAGTACAAAAACAAAAGTAAAATAAAGCTATAACGCACAACTGTTTCAGTAATGACACACCATGTGCATGTCTCACCTTCATCTTGGTCTTGTTTCGGTGCGTCCAGCTCGTTTAACTCTTGTTTACGATGATTAGAACCCTCTTCCAACTCATCCATGGCATCACGTCGCTAGTAAGAAACCAGTGCACCCACAACTTGTGCACCAGAGAAGACAACTGATTAAGCAATCAAAATTGACATCAACAAAAGTAGCACCCAAATTGGTTATCATTGATTGGGATGAAAACACTCAAAAATTCATTAAATCTTTTTATTAACATTAATTTGTGATTGACACAGCACCGAATAGAATATATTTGTCACGCCTGATATAGGGGAGCAAGTAAATGATAAAAATCGAACTGATAAGTCCATACATCTCAATTATCAAAGTATCCACTATGCACCCACCATTCGGTTACTCAAATTGTGCACCCAAAAAGTGTCTGGCAAACACCATGTGGACATTAGCCACCAACACAGAGGAGTTTATTATCGAAGCTTGATTTCTAACTAATGTGCAAGGTTATGCAACATATGTAAACCTCTCTGTCGCCATCTGCCAGAGCGGACCACCCTGATGCAGCAGAGGCCCTGTGATGTTCTATGAAGAAACTAAATAAATAAATAAATTTGAAGCCAAGCTAGCTGCAGATTTGACATATTATGTCCATGATGAATACCAGATGGAATGTTATACATTAAATTTGTATATATATAATATATATAATCCTACTCACACCGAAATAAGCAAATTATATCGTGCATTATTTATATGGCACTAAACAAGTAATAGGCAATCCTCCGTAGTCGGCCTAGACGACTGAACCAAGATCGAGAAGATGGGAGCATAATAATCATAGAATAGATGAACTCCTAGTCACAAGGTTACACGAGGTAAAGTTTACTGAAACAGAAACAGGGCGACCTTTCCAGAGACAGCTCCTTGCTCGGCCGCATGTAGGGGCTGACGATGCCTGCGGCTGCCGGACGGTGATAGCAGTGCTTGCGTTGCGTGTCTGCGGATCCGGCAGTGCCCGCGCACGGTGGCCCAGCTGCGCTCGCGACAGGACGGTGCTTGCGACCGGCGGATCCAATCCAACAGCGCTTGCAACTCGTGGTCTGTTGGCGGCTCAGCCAGGCACGCGCCAAGCTCGCGGGCACCGCGCGATCTATGGATTCGATCCGTGGTGGCCGAGGCCGAAGGGCGTGCGAGGGTGGTGGGATGCGCGTTTAAGCCTGGCACATCTAAAGAACACTGCCCGTCGGATCGAGTTGAAGCGTGAAAGGAACGATTTTTAGCCTTTCATTTATTTATTTTTCGAAATCGTGCTTAGCACGTGCTTCATTAAGAGGAAGTTAGAGTACAAACAGCCCGAACGACACAATGGTGAGGTACCAAGAGGGGAGTGCGGGCTGGGGAACACAGACACGAGTCGCCGGCTAAACGGCGGTGCTTAGAGTGTATAGCTGGGGTTTAAACTGTCTTGGCGGCGACGTTGGGATTTAAGCCAATAGGAGCAGGCGGCTAGGCGGGTGCGAAGAGCGGTGCCAGCGAGCGAAAGCCAGCAGCGATCCAGGCTGAGCCCTCTTCGCGGACACGTCCTAGCACAAGGTCCGGCGTGCTTCTGGCATTGTCGAAGATCCTCGCGTTCCTCTCTTTCCAAATCATCCAAGACACCAACAACAGAAGGGAGTCGAAACCACGTTGAAGATGTGTAGGAACGAGGGCGCGCGCTTGCAACCATCAAGAGACGATCGAGCTGTGAATCCTGGGCAGGGCAAAGGTGAGCAAAGCCGACGGTGCCCAGGAGTTGGTGCCAAACCTGCCTGGTGAAAACGCAAGCCGCCAGCAGATGATCGGACGTCTCCGGCTCCTGGTCGCACAAAGCGCAGTCATCGGTAGGCTGGATCGGAGGCCATGTCGTCGTCTTCGTTCAGCCGTCCAAAGGCGACCGTACGTGCAAGGCAAGCCAAAAGAAAATTTTCACCTTTGGCGGACAAGAGGCCGCCCAGACCTCCTCTGCACCAAGCAGGGTTGTTCTTCCGATGAAGAAGGCATTGTAAGCCGAGGAGTTTGAGTACTGACCATCAGAGGTCCATTTCCATTGTATCCGAACTGTTGAGCTCACCAAGTTCCAAATGGTCAGGAACTGGGAGATGAACTGTGCCGTGGTGGCGCCTGCCGCATCTCTAGCCCACTGGTGATTTTCAATCGCGTCTCGGACAGAGCGCGAGCGTCGCGCCGGTGACACAGCACGGAAGACGTCCGGGGCGAAACACCGAATAGGCCCCGCCGGGAGCCAGTCATCCGTCCAGAAGCACACCGAGGTGCCATTGCCGACGAGGAAGTGTACCGATGCGTCGAACATGTCCCGCACCGGACAATCCGACGAGGCCGGGAGGAGCGCCCAAGCTGCTTCAGCCTGAGAGCGGCGCTGCCACTCCCAATGCAGCCGAAGTGCATAGCCAAGCACGCGCAGGTCTGGTAGGCCGAGCCCGCCTAGCTCCCGCGGCGAGCACACGACCGGCCAAGCAACCTTGCATTTACCACCGGCCACCGAGCTAGTGCCAGCCCAGATAAACCCCCGTCGTACCTTGTCAATGGCCTGGACCGCTCCAACAGAGAGAGTGCAGCAAATGGAGACCCCTGGCATGGCAGATGCGCTGCCCCGGCCGGCCATTGATGAGCACCTTGGTGCTTGCGAAAATAAAGCTGCCAGAGGGAGGAGAAGACCTTGTCCACATCAGGGTCGACGACCTCCCAGGCAGCCTTGAAGAAGCCCCCATCAGGCCCCGGCGAGCGGTCACTCGGGGTGGCGTGCACGATCCTGGCCACCTCAACGGCATATAGAAGGGAGATACTTGGTCTCTGAGATCAAGCCTGGGTAGGTTCAGACGCTCTAAGTCGAGTCGGTGCGACCGCCGGAACGGCGTGCCGAGCAGTGCATTGTAGTAGGAGTGCACGATGCCAGCCTTAGCTTCATCATCCTCAGTGAAAGTTTGTCCATCGTGCGAAATGGCAAACAGGTGGTTTTTCCTCTTGCGGTGGCAGGCTTGTAGATGAAAGAACTTAGCACTAGCGAGGAGAGGCCGAGGACGGAGCCTTTGAGTTCGCGCAGCCAAGTGCGTTCACCCGACGAGAGCAGCCTGGACTCCTGCGTCGTGTCGAGCTCGTAGATGACAGCCCTGGACGCAGCCAGCTGAAGTCGGATGTCACCGACGCAGGAGGCGCGCCAACTCTTCAGCGCCCTGGCAAGCCGCCGCAGTTTCTGGTCGACCCCTCGACAGGCATCGAGGTCAGCGTCGGGGGGACCCCAAGCCGAGCGCACCACCTCCAGGAAGCCATCGATCCTTGTCCAGAACTGTTCGAACCGGAACTTCGGCACTGCCCAAGGATCAGAGCAAAGAACAAGTAGGAGCGGTGCATGATCCGAGGCATCAGAGGCCAGGCAACGCAGCTGATGAAGAGGAAACAGTTCCAACCAGCCCACAGTGGCAAGTACCCTGTCCTGTCCAGCCGCTCCAGCGTTGGGCGTTCCCTGCCACTGGACCAGGTGTACAGTCGGCCATTAAGGTGTAATAAGTCGTCAAGCTGCAGATCATCAACGAGGCCCGGCCCTGGAAGCGCCGCATGGCGCCGCGGTTTTTAGGCGCCCATTGTTCTTATCGGCAGCCTTAACAATCCAGTTAAAATCACCGTAGACTAGCCAGTCTCCTGGGCAATCTCCCCTGACATCGCGCAGTTCCTGTAGGAATGCGGCTTTGTCGGATCTCAAGGTTGGCCCGTAAACATTCGTCAGCCACCAAGCGCCCCCAGTACCGTTAAGCTGTGTTAGCTTGATCGTGATCGAAAAGCGACGAACGCTGTGGTGGGAGGTGCCCCAGAGGTCCTTACGCCAGGCCGTGACCCACCGCGGGAGAGACACGAAGTCATAGTCCGAACCAACTACATCATTGTTCAAGATTACATTATAGTCTGCAATCTTAGATTCTTGCAGACAAACAACAGAAACCCGATGCTGGGAAACAACGTCCCGCACAACACTCCGTCGCGCCCCAGAGTTCAGCCTGCGGGCGTTCCAGACGAGGATGTGGTTGGAACTCATTGGGGAACGGGGTCGCGACGCAATCCAGCTTGGCCGCAGTACGCGACCAGAGATCCCCGCGCAGAGGAAACATCAGTTGCATGGCCTCTTGCCTGGCCGATGGGACCATGTCCGCGAACACATCATGAAAGTCGTGGTCGATGACAGCATCAGGAGTGGCTCGGACCACCCGGCTTGGTACGCCATTCCATTTGGAGAGCAGCACCCGTTTGGCCTGCAGTTCCGGCTTGGGATGGCGGAAGGGGGTCTTGGCCGCCAAGCGCGAACTGCGTCGAGGAAGCCATAGGTCCACATCTTTCCTGGGGACGTGGCCGATTGGCATAGCAGAAATTAGCGGCTGCTGCAGCGGGATGCAGAGAGAGAGAGATTCGACGAACGTTACCACTGAGGCAGCAATAGGGGGTGTACTGGTCCGGGGGTTGACAACTAGCACAGGTAGCCCCGATTGCCAATGTAGTCTCCTGCGACGTCGTGGGCCCCGCTGGGATGGTCGGCCACTGGAGGTGGCGCCGTTGTCGCCGAATCATGGGCCTGAGGGGACGGGCTGGGCGTCGGCGACCCGAGGGAGGCAGCTGGCGAAGTTGGCAAAGACAGCCCGCCACGGCAGTAGACAGGGCCCGCCAGCTCGGTATGGACGATGTCGGCCCACCACGATGGTAGACGGCCCGTGGCACGGATGAGACCCAACCAGAGACCCTCCGTCTGTTGCGTGGAGCCTCAGCTCCAAGCTGGCGCATTCTGCCCACCAGTCATCATGGACCGCCTTGGTATGGTGGGGGTCAAAGGAGCGAGGGGCCCTCCCCGTTGCATGCGGCGAAGCCCCGCCGCGGCAGACTGGCGTGACGGGGATTGTCATAGCAGGGTCCCGCCTGGGCACGTGGTCAGGGGAAAACTGAGGCAGGATCAACGACAGTTGGGCAGACCTCGTGGCCTGCCCCGGAGGCGTGTACACGCCCCCCCCCCCCCCCCCCCGAGGGCATGCTGTATTCGGCGCCCGTGACCGCTGGGAACCGCGCCGAGCAGCGGACTCGAGGCCTGAGGTCAGCGCTGTCGGGATCAGAGGGGGCCTCGGGAATCCCCCGCCAACCGCCAATGGGAATGGGCGTTGTCTGTGGCCCACACATCAGCGGACAGGACAGTTGCCCCACCATCACCGCCGGCGGCCCGAAGTTGCGACGGCGGCAGTCGAAGCCGGGGTGGCCGCCATTGTAGTTGGAGTCCCCGGAATCACCGTCTTCGCTGTCCCGGTGGCAAGGGTAATCAACGTCGTCATGCGGGTGGGCGGTTCATGGGCATCCCCCGGGCGCCCCCCGTTGTTGCCATGGCCATCGTCCTCCTCGAGACCACCGGGGCCACCCGGCGGGGTGGACCAATCTTGGTAGGCGACGAGCCGCAGCCGCACGAGGTACCGTAGGCCAGGTAGGGCGGTGCTCTCATCGTCGGCCGCACTCGCAACCCGAGGCTCCGGGATGAAGATGACCTTCTCCGCTTCCAGGAACTGGGGGTTCCAGCACCAAGCGGTGATGAAAAATTCACGATTGTTGTCGTCGGGCGTGTCCCTGAACTGCGAGAGTTCAACACACGCGCAGCAGCGCCCGAGGATCAACTGGGCCACCTCCGTGTTTCGAGCATGAAGAGGGATCTTGGACAGCGCCACGACAACATGGAAACGGAACGCGCCCGCACTTGCCAGCGACGTGCGGCGCTAAGGCCGCCAAACCAAGGGTAGGTGGTCGGTCGACCTAGAGTCGAGGACGCGGTCCCTGTCAGCCCTGTGGCGGAACCGGACGATGAAGTCCTCCGGTTCGTAGCGTCGGACATCAATCTCATCAGCGGCGATGCCGAAACAGTTGAAGAGGAGTGTGTACACCATGTCAGGGGAGACGTTTGGCCTGGTGCCCCCCACCAGCGCCACCAGGGCGTTCGAGAGCTCATCTTCGGCCGCCTGAATCAGGTCAGAGCGCGAGACAACCACGAGGGAGGTGCGCTGGCGTAGCGGGTGAGCAGGCTCCCCAATGAACTCCGCCACCGCTGAGCCGGCGGAGGGAAGACTGTCATCCTCGAGCGGAACGGCTTGGAATGGCGGCGGTGGTGGCGGAGGCGGTGGAGGCGGCGGCGGCGTGGGCGGTGTCGAGGATGGTCTTAGCCGAGGTGGGGTCGGCGGGGCGCAGCAACGTGGGACGGAAGTGGCTCTGCCTGTGCTAGCCGAACCCGGGGACGCCGTGTCCGCTGAGTTTGGCCGGTGACGCCTGCTGCCGGCGTCCCGGCGCGACGCCTTCCTGGAGGCCTGGGCACGAGGGGGAGACCTGTCCCGCTTGGGCCGGCGAGAGGGGCGACGGCAACTGCCTGCGCTGTGGCCCTCCACGTGGCAGTTGAAGCAGCGCGGGGCGTTCCTGCAAGTAGCTCGCACATGACCAGGCTGCAAACAGTTGAAGCATCGCCCGTTGAGCCCCGGCGGCACCGCCCGGGAAGACTTGGGAGGTGAGGGGCGTCTCCCGTAACGGCGACTGCGCACCCGGAAGAAGCCCTCCCGGTCCGGAACGCCGAAGGCACGGGCAGGGTGCACCGAAGGCGGAGAGGACGGGGCGTTCCGGGGTGACCTCCTAGCAGCCGCCATAAAACCGTCCGGCCGGCGGCGACGGTGCCGGCGCACGCGCTGCCGCCTAAAGCTTTGCTCCGCCACAGCCTTCCCCTTGCTGCGTGACAGCGGCGACAACGGCGGGGCGGAGAGGATGGAGGTCTCGGAGTCAGAGTAGTCCTCCGAGTCACTGAGGGAGACGCGTCCCCCAGGACCTCGGGCGAGGAATACATGGAGGAGCCCAGGAGACCCCGCGAAGAACTCATCCGGTGGCGGCAGGTCTTCATCCACCACGTCCGCCCAAGCCCGCCGCGACGGAGAGCCCTCTTCCATGGCGGGGACACACGGAGCTGACGGGAGGGGTATGGTGACCGGCGCCGGAGGTCGGTGGACGTCGGGGCCGGAGTGGCCACCGACGGGGGCTTCCTTACCTGCTCAGTGGCAACATCATCCTCTGTGATAGCCTTTCATTTTAATGAGGATGACTTCCTGTGTGCATTTCTTTTGGTACACAATAATTGGACTCTCTCATTGGGCTGGGGGATATAATGTTGAGTGTATCTAGTGTAATTTTGATTGGTCCCTTAGAGCAACTCTAACAGTTTGACAATTGAGTTTGACATATTTGATTTTGGAAAAAAACTAAAAAATGTAATGCATTTGGGCTTGGCATTTTTGTCAAACTCCCAACAAGGTGCCTATTGCGTGCATTTTAGCGTCCGTCAAAGCCGCGAGGCAATTTTTTTTACGGGCGACCGGTACTCGCGCCAGCTACTCGTCGTTCCAGTGAAACCCTCGACAGAGAGGATTCTTCACAGCGTTACTGGCCCTGTCGGTTTGTTGGGCGAGCACCGCAGGTAGGCGATGCCGACGTACTTGCATGTAGGCGATGTTGGCGTACTTGCCGGCCTCGTTCGCGCTGCCAGTCTACCCCACGATCACGCCGTTGTCCACGTAGCCCTGCACACGTATGCATGTGAGCCCATCGATCGAGACGAAGGATGAGACAAAGGATCATAAATCCTAACAGGGAGCGTATCCTGTGCAACCATCGTTCGTATACCACCTTTGCAACATCCAACCAGTCGCAAGATCTGCATCTGATGGTCAGATTGAGAGGTGGGTAATTTTAACACTTAACCCACCATTACATTTGCTAACAAAAAAAAATTCCCTAATCCCTACTCTGGAGCCCGTCCGTTTCCGCCGCCGCTTTCTGTCACGTACCAAGTCGGCGTCACTGAGCATGGCGGCGACGCAGGCCTTTGCGAGAAGAAGGAAGGTGAGAGCGAACGGCAGCGTGGCGGCGAACGTGAACACGGTCTGCGAGAGCTTGGCCTCGAGCATCGCGAAGAAAGGGGAGGAAGGGAACCCCGCGGCGGCGAACACGGCGCGGAGCCTTGACGCCACCGCGTGTAGGGTCGACGACGACGGCGCCAACGACCCGGATGCTAGCACCGCCGCCGAGAACGGGAGCGCTAGTAGCGCCGCCACGGAGGTGAAGCGGTGGTACCCCGCGAAGAACGCGGACACCGAGGACCGTATCACCCTCGTCGCCGCCGTCACGCCGTGGCCGCCGGATGCTGCGCGCGCTAGCCCTGCTCTCCTCCTCATGGTGCGTTTCTTGTTGTTCTTGGTGAGCAAGCGAGCGAGACGAGGCGGAGGAGGAGACTGAGCAATCAGCAATGCAACAGTGTGTACTCGAGACTCGATCTCTGGCTGCTCGGCTTTATGTTTGTGGCGGGAGAGCTTGGTGGTGCGCCGGTGGTGGATGGTAACTCTGACGTGGCGCGCGCCTTGCGCTTGCGCTTGGACTCCGTCGCTGATTCGTTTGTCTCTTCCCCAATTGCGCACCCGCGGCAGCTGGCGCTGACGTGTCAGTTGTCGCCGTTCGGGAAAGGTGGCGGCTGCGGCGTGACATCAGCGCGGCACTACTCACTCACGGGGTGAGGTGGTGACCCATGTTCATAACGCCATCACGGTGGTGAAGAGACCTCGAGAGTGAGCCGCTGGGAGTGCAGACAACACGAGGACGAGGTTCTCCGTCGTCACCGTTCGCTGACGTACGCCGATCCATGGGGTGGGCGCTGGCTCTGCACGGCGGCGCCGGGGATGTGCCGCGCACGCTGCCGCCCGAGAGCAGGGAGCCGCGCCTCGCCACGCTCCGCCGCTGCCTCGACATCGGCACCGCCGCGCTCCGGGAGGGCCGCGCCGCGCTCGACGTCGTCGAGCTCGTCGTAAGCCCTCTGCTACTCGATCTCGCCTATTCTCCGGTCTCTCAGCCCTGGGCGATCGATCCTGTGCTAGTCCTATCCATGGCCATACCCATAGTCCCATACGTGATACGTTCAGGTGAGGGAGCTGGAGGACTGCCCGCACTTCAACGCCGGCCGGGGCTCCGTGCTCACCTCCGACGGCACCGTGGAGATGGAGGCCTGCGTCATGGAGGGCGCCACCCTGCGCTGCGGCGCCGTCTCTGGCCTCTCCACCGTCGCCAACGCCGTCTCCCTCGCCAGGCTCGTCATGGAGAAGACGCCGCACATCTACCTCGCCTTCCACGGTGCCGAGGCCTTCGCCAGGGAACAGGTTCCTCGCTCATCATACTCCTATTCACTTCCACTCTCTGTTTTGTTCTCAATAACCTGCTACTACTGTATCATTAGATCCATGTTAGTTCTTGTATGAATTCAGGACCGAAGAAAGAAGAATAGTTAACAAAAACTGGACAAAGATTAGAATTTGATACCAGATTTATTACCAATACCACCGCTAATACCTGACACTGATATCTCTTCTTCCAAGGACAGACGATGACCACACGATGATCATCTGCTCAACCTAGTAGATAAATTCCTGATGCAGAAAGATCGAAAAGCTAGCTCTACTGCTTGTTTATACGTACAGATTATACACGCTTCTGATCTGATTGGTTGGTGGTCACTTGATTGTCAGGGGGTGGAGACTAAGGATCCAAACCACTTTGTCACGGACAACAACATCGAGCGGCTGAGACAGGCGAAAGAGGCCAACAGGGTGCAGGTATGTACCACAACAGCCGGCCGGTCCCCTTGTTTCAGTTTTTGGTGTTGCACATTCAGGGTCTCACATGATTCGGTATCCTGTTCATCTGTTGCAAGCGAAAGTGGGTGGTTGGCATTTTTTTTTATTTTTGGATCCACATCTCATCCTGCACATGATTATGTTTGCAAATCACGGACGAACCTATAGGCCATGCATTTGTGTTTGCAGCAAGATAGACATGTATGTGTAGTTTCAGTTTTTTTGTTACCACTGTAAGACACAAACTAGACATTACTGTCGGTCTATACTGACTGACTGACTGACATGGTTCATCCTCAATAATAATCTGTATAAGACGGACATATATGTGACCCTCAGTAGGGTTTGACTGTTATTTGATCCATTGGTTCACAGTTGAAGAATTAATTGGGTTTCATGCAGCTGGTCTTTTCTTTTCTTGCTCTTCAGATCGACTACACCCAGCCAATGATGAAAGAGCAAAAGGAAGCTCCAGCCCCGGCGGACGACGACAACAGCCAGAGCGGCACGGTGGGGTGCGTGGCCGTGGACGCGGCGGGCAACCTCGCGACGGCGACGTCCACGGGCGGGCTGGTGAACAAGATGCCCGGCCGGATCGGCGACACGCCCCTGGTGGGCGCCGGCACCTACGCCAACGCGCTCTGCGCGGTGTCCGCCACGGGCAAGGGCGAGGAGATCATCCGCCGCACCGTCGCGCGCGACGTCGCGGCGCTCACGGACTCTCTCCCGCTGCGCGACGCCGCGGCGCGCGTCGTGGCGGCGGCGCCCCGCGGCACCGTGGGGCTGGTGGCCGTGTCGCGCCGGGGCGAGGTCTGCATGGCGCACAACACCACCGCCATGTTCAGGGCGTGCGCCACCGAGGCCGGACACGTCGAGGTCGGAATCTGGACGGACGCTGCCGCCGACGACGGAGACACCGTCAGCGTCGCGCTCTAGCTAGGTATTCTGTTGTCCGCGTTCCATTATCGATATTATTGCCACTTAATTAATTGTCCGGCAAACAACTTGTTATCGGTTAATGTCACCCACCGTGCTTCAGCTGTGTGTGTGTGCTTGCAAAAACTTGTTAAGAGATCGATGAGAGGAAACCTCTGGAATGATGACGTGAAACATTGTTGGGCGTTCATCGGAGAAAAGTTCATTTCAGTGTGCTTTCGTAATACCTTTTGTTTTCCTGAACAATGAAGATTGTGGTACCCGGCCTATCTCAACTAATAAATCACAAAGGACGGGGATATTTTCATGTGTACATGTACCATTACTTGAGGTGCATTTTTCACATGCAACGTCGACATCTGCCAATTATACGTAGTAGCGCTACCAAACCCACACGTTAATGTGTTGTTGGTTAGCTTGGTGGTATAGGTGACAAGTGCCCTTAAAATAGTTGTATGGATAAAACTAAAGAAAAGAAGAATAAAATTAAGGAAGACTTGGAGTTGTTACTTAAGCTCGGATTGATTCCTCGTTCTCACATGTTAGTATATATTCGGGGTTATGCAGCTTACTCTTTAATCTACGTAAGGCTATGCAATAAGGTGTTTGTTCGGTTCGTCTGAATAGGAGATTGTACAATATTATGTACGTGTTTGATTGGCTTCATGTGTAAGTGATCAAACCGAGTCTTGGGGTCGT
>CM039124.1:42067375-42101400 GCA_022036555.1 Microstegium vimineum | reverse complement strand
GTGTTCTTAAGAGCTCTAGGGAGTTAGTGCTCATTTGAAAGGCCAAGAGAGTGCCCGAGGGTGGACCACACCCCCTATTTATGAGCCTGATTAAAAACAGTCGTTGTAAGCTTTTTGGTAGGTTGTTTTGGGATCATTAGAATTCTCTAGTGGACACTGGAGAACACCCATCAGGACTTAGGTTATATAAATCTAATGGCCGAAAAGTGATCTGAAAAACTACCAACATACATTTACTCCAATAGTCACTGTGGCGCTACCATCGAACATTTACAGTGGTTGCCCAACCACTCAGCCACAAACAACTAGCCATTAGGAATTTAAACGACTCTACTCTTGGTTCTCCGGTGCCTATTCGATGAGGGTCACTAGATGTACCCAATGACACTCAGATCCTTGTTCTATGACAACCCGAGAGGTCTAGGGGTTACCAAATTTCTTCAGTGATCATCCACAATACTTTTGGTGTCCTCATTTAATTCTCTATTGTGCTCCTAACTCTAATGCATTCTTTGGTTCTCTCCAGTAGGGTACCACCATACATTTCGGTGTGTACCCTAACTCTCAAGATGCAACTTACAAGTGGTATCTAGACTTATGCTAATCTTTCAAATAGTATCAACCTTCATATTGGTACTTGCAAAAAGATGTCTAGTTCTAGCATACTTGAGATAGCCCATATGTGTTTAATTCAAGTAATTCTACAAGTGGTAATCTCACAAGTGATATCCTACAAGCTAACAAGCGATCCTCGACTTTAAGTGATCAAATCAAAGTTCTCTTGCTTGCAAAGCTTATTTGGATGACATTTGCTTTGACCAAAGGGGAGTTGCCCTACTCAATGGTATAATGGTCAATGATCTTTCATGAAGAGTCATTCCAATACATAGATGTTAGCGTCCATCAAAATGAAAAGATACAAGTATCAACCATCTACCCTAGTGCAACCTTTGCATCAATATGAGCATACCTTTTATGAAAATTGATGAAAAAGAGGGAGAGATTAGTGAACAAATATATATTAGTGAATGGACATGCACTAAGGAGAGAGACATGGACATGGACAAGGGAACAAGATCAAAGGATCAAAGTCTTGGACTAAGAGATGTGATGCACACAAGTAGGGGGAGCAAGCTCATTAATTGATTGATTGCATTTGATATGCACATATTTATGTGCTTGCTTGCATATTGCATAAGTCTTATCTTCATATGCATGCTTGTGTGGTGTATGCTAGTTATAGGATTTATACGATGATTTGCTAACTAGCATGCATAGGATGGTAAGCTAGATATTTGTTCTTTCAATTGGTATCTAGAAACCTTGCTTCTAATGTTGATTTCACGAGGTTTCTAGTGTTTTTTATGGTATCTAGATAACCATGGTGCTAAGGATGAACTTCAAAGTGCAACTACATGGGTATCTTCAAAGGTTTATCCTATATCCCTTAGCATCACTTAGTAGTGCTAGCACTCCCACAATGTCTATTCATGCATGTGTGCAAAGCTCAATTCAAACCTTTGTGAGCACATATGTAAGGGGAGCTAACACTACCAAGTCGGACTTTGTGGCATTTATCCAAATCTTGGTATAGAGCTTAAATGTTGGATAAATGGCATAATGTCCTAAAATGATCTTAATTTCCATATCTTTGTAGAGTTGTCATCAATTACCAAAAAGGGGGATATTGAAAGGTCCTTTGTGTGATTTTGGCAATTGACTGACAACTTAGGTGAACTAATATGTATTTAAGTGATATACACAGGAGATTAGTTCACATGTGATTATGTGATGAAGGAGTTTATTGCACATGAGACATGACATGGAGTCATGTGATCAAGGTGGAGAAGATCAAGATGAGGCTTGGCTTGATGGACCGGTTGCAAGTGTGAAGGGCAAGCGTGTGATGCTTGGCGCCGATGGACCAAGGCAACGGTGAAGAGCAAGTGAGGTCAAGGTCGATGAACCAATACGGTCATGTGATGATATGAAGTGGATCATATCATTTGACAAGTGGTTGGTGCATGTGTTGCATCAACATTGGAGAAGTAGATGAAATGGAATGCGCAAGGCAAAGGTATAACCTATAGGGCATTTCATTTCACCGGTCATAGGTGTGTAAAGAAGATTATGACCGGGTTTAGGATAGATAGTTCTTAAAGACCTCATGTGAAGAACATAAGCACTTACTTGGTGTTCTTAAATCTTCACATGATGAACTAAAATTGGATCATGAGCAACTCCGCTTGTCTCATGAAGATTTAGTTCACAAACATGGTTCTCTCACTAATGAATTGCTAAATCTTTGTTATTTTGTTTTATTTTCAAATCATCTATTCACCACTCTCTAGGTGTCATTGCAGTCCTTTCACAACCTCACAAAATTATTCGTGGCATTTTAAAACATAGAAATATGTGTACTCTAAACTGACAAATGCTAACAAAAAGGGCTATCAAAAAATAACAACCAATAATGCTCACGGATTTCCCATAAAGGTTTTCAGTTGGCAACAATAAGAGTTGTTGATATAAGTATCACATGCTTACAAAAAGGACAAGCGATAACTGATAGCCATTATTGCTGAGACCACTCGATCCCCTTCGATTGCAGTCATTCTCTTCCTCTCATCCTCCCTGGGGTCTGGAGACATGAAGTGCAGTAGGGATCCATGAGGGTTTGAATTGGTTTTTTCTTTCATCGGTGAGGATATTTAGCTTGCTTATACAAATTTATGTAATAGTCGTAAGTTTAGATGTGATCTCCCATTTTATTTTATGTGGATCAAGTTTGAATCTTTCTTGCTCTTTGTTTGACTAGCTAGAGACTAGATCACTTATTAAGCTTTACTCTATAAAAGAATCCAATGGTTTCACATCTTGATCGCTCAGATCCCCATACACATCTTCACTTTGTGTATGGTCCCTCGAGTGGATCACCAAGAAGGTTTATGATTGTGGTCATAATGGTGCATGGTTTAGTGATTATGACTCGATATGGTTGCTCGTCCTTGTGCCCTATAATGGTAGCCTATCATCATTCGTTGTTCACCGTCCACTATAGTCAATGAGTGGTTATCTGCTGGGGCTAAGTTGGGGAGGGGATGAGGCATGGCGGCTAGGGGTGACTAGGGTTGGCTAAGGTATGTTTAGGGGTTAGAAGGGATTTAGAAAGAGGTATGCATGATATTATGATATCTCGTTGGGCTGAGCCACCTAATAGAGTGGTGGTCTAGTAGCAACTAGGAGATTTTTAAGCCCATACCTGACTCAAAAGTACCTCTTAGTCCAAAATTACATCTGTAGACCACCTAATTTATGGCTCTATAATAGTTTGTTTGTCTTGGGTGTAATGGCCGTAGTGCTAGACTAATAGAAACCAAAAGGTCATACTTCGAATGAAAAATCATTCTTGGTCTAAAAATATAGCCCGATCTCACATGTCATGTAGATCCAATATGGATTTTTTTTTCTTTTGGGTTAGGGTTGTGGCCTAGGATTAGGTCTACACCTTATATTAATAAAAGAAATGCATAAAATAATTAGTTAGCATTTAAGAACTTTGGTTTCACGTCATACAACTTTACTTGCTAAGCAAATCGCGTAAGCCAACGATTTCGGTTGCCTGGCGATTAAGATTCCTTTGTGGGAGATAAGTTATTTTGCAGGCTATAAAGGCGCAAACCAAAAGCTCGAGAGGAGGTTGGATTTACGGCCTCGTAAGAGCATCTCCAACAACTCCTTAAACCAACTTACTATCCTTATAAACTATCCTTATAAATTTGGTAAAATCACAAAATTTACTCTCCAACAACTTCTCAAACCAACTTGCTATTTTTTTTTACAGAGAAAAGGTTTTCCCCGCTTTATTAACAATAAAGCGATACTAAACGTTCCAGGCGTTTAAGCAGTTTAACAGTCTGTGAGCAAGCAAAGAAGACTGAATCACACCCTTCAGTTAACTGACAGACTCCATACTTTCATCACCCAGGCCATTAAACTGAATCGCACTTGTAGAGTCCACCACTGAAGGCTGAGAAACCCATGCTACCGATCTTGATTGATCCTGCAGCCGCCACACAATTCTCGGAGGTTGGAAGGCCATCTCCTCCAGGCTTTGAATCACCTCTTCCACTCTCCGTCCAAGCTCTTGGCTGTACATTGACAACCATCTCTTCAAGGTCTTTGCAGTCCACAACAACAACTCTTTTTCTCCTGTCCATAAAGCTCCCTGGAAACACATCTTATTACGAAATTTCCAAATGCTCCAAAGTAAAGCAGAGCTAGCAATGTTATGAACAATAAATCTTTTATTTACAATCCAGCGAGAGGCGATGGATTCAAAGTTCCAATCACCATTCAACTTAAGAATGTTCCTATTCACGACGTCCGCACGTGTATATTTCCGCGCGCGTAGCGAGTTTGCTATCGCGATTTGTCGGCCTCGTCCCGCCGCGCCAGCCATCGCCGAGATCCCGGTACGCGCCCTCCAGCTTCTCGGGCGCACCCTGCATGGCGGCTCTGAACTCCTCCAACAGCCGCCCGGACCGCCGTAGCAGGTGCCCCAGCTAGCGCGCGGCGCTTGTGCCCCTCCATTGACAGCAGTGCGGCGTCGCCGTGGTGGAAGGGGCCAGAGACACCACCTGTGGCCGGTACGCCTTGGGGTTGAGGTCCTTGATGAACGTCGTCACGCGGTAGATGGTGTGGGGCTGCCACCGCGACGCCTCCGCCGCCCACGCGTCCGCCTCATCGTTGGGCGTCCTAGCTATTAGGAGCATATTGCTGTTGTAGAAAAGACCGAGGTGGCCATTAGGTGCATATTCCGCGCGCGGAGGAGGGAGCTAGCTAGCGTGGGGAAGGAGCGGCGCCGCCGGTGGCTTGTGGCTGGGCGCGCAGACTTGCTAGCGACTGGATAAGCTAGTGTGGCCTCCAGAGGTTGAAGAAGATGCGTGCGATTGCAGATTTGGGAGGATAATGTAGGGAAAGAAAAAAAAAGAAAAAAGAAAAAGAATAAGGACAATATAGAGGTGGGTCTATTTTTTTCAAGTTTACTAAGTTGAAATAGCAAATTATTGGAGAGAAGATTTTTTCCACTTGCCAAAAAAATAGTAACTTGTCAAAACGCATGTAGCAAGTGAATTTTATCGAGTTATTAGAGATGCTCTAAGGCATCATTCAACTGCCATGGAATGATGCGTGGAATAATTGCTACCGAAAATGTTAGATTAATTTATATATAACATTTAAAAAGGTGGGACAAATTTGGCTAACCGAATGAGCCGTAAATGAGCTTCCTATCAGCTATTAATTGTGATCTAGGTGTCTAAATCCGATGTGTGTGAGTTTTAAAACAAAACCAGACGTGTGTAATGTGATGATACTTGTGCGTGCTTGTTCATGGAGATAAAAAGTGTTGTTTTTTTAATAATTTAGAGACTATACAACATCTTTTCTTTAATTGTGTACTTGCTAAGTTTATCTGGCTTCTAATAGAGATAATTTTTGGTCTAACTCTCCCTAAGTGTTGCTCATTTTATTGGTACTTGACTACATAATTTAACAACACATAATATTTATCTAGTTTTTGTGGGAGCAGACGCCATATATTGGGTCATATAGTTAAGTTGGAAGGATGTTATATTTGATAAAACATCAATATATTCTTTTTTCAGGTTAGAGGGGTACATATTAGACCAGAACGTGGCTAGTACTTTTCCAAAATGAGGATAGGTCCTTGCAAAATGCATGTCGGCTTTTGGAAACTTTGATAATGAAAATCTTTACCAAGCAAAGTTGAAGGTTTATCAATAGGTTAAATTTATGAGAAATTTTTTGCTATATCTCAATTTACTTTTACGGGCAATGAAGTCTACCTAAAACATCTTTTGTAATAACATTGACACAATCATATACATACCTGATGTAGGGACTGATATATTTTCATTTGTTTAATTAATGAAATAAACTCTCATTATCTAAAAAACCTTGTGCGTGCTTGTTAAGTTAGCTCGGGGGCAACCAAATGTAACCATTGCTTGCTTTGAGCTAAACCTGGCTCGCGTCTGGTTTTGGACGGGATCGACGGGCGTGACGCGTCACGTGGCTGGCACCTGGTAGGCACCAACCAAAACACGCCGCTCATGCCGGGGGCTCCTGGCCAACGCAAAGTTACACACAGAAGAAAAGTACCTCGTAAATAAATAACGAAAGAAAAACAGAGAACCCGACTGACTGCGTTCACCCCCAGAAAACCCCCGACTGCGTTCACCCCTGACGTTTCGTTCCCCGTTCCCCTCGCGGGCGCGCGCTCTCCCTCCCTCCCTCATCGCCGACAAACGGGCGACGCCGCCGCCGCCCAAGTGCCCAGGTCCGAGCGCTTTGCCGGCGAAGAGCAGCCACCAGGTATCGGCACCCCTTCTCTTCCCTTTCTGCTGTGCGAAACCGAGCACCCGAACCCTAGCTTGGAAGCTATCTGGCTACTTGTGTTCGGATCCGAATATCCGATCTAGTAGTTACAAGCTTATACATTCACTGTGCTTACACGTACGACGGTGTTTGTGCTCAAGGGGTTTAGCCGATCTGTATCATGCATTAGAAAGTAATCAAGTTGTAAACTTTAGCCGTTCATACTTACCTATCGGGGAGTGTGGTTAATCATCTGATGGTTTTGGAAACATTTAGCGTTCTTTGCGGTTAGTCATGACAATGCACGGTCTTTCTCATGGCTTTACACTCCTTATTATGTTTTACAGTATATATGTATATCCCTTTTTTATTGTAGCTGTAGCCCCTACATTGTTTTCTGTAAAACTTTTTTCTTTCCCCTTTTAGCATTGAACAGTGTGTGCGTGTGTGCGTTTTCCATTGCTTACACTTTTGATAACATTTGTCTCCATTTTCATGGAGCAGATAGAGGACTGTGGCCAGTCAAGATGTCTGGTGCAAACCCAACAACAACAACAGATGCAGACGATCCACCTCCATTGGCTACTGAAGAATCTGCTGCTTCAGATAAGAATGGTGCTGAGAAGTATGGCTCTGAAGAGAATGGCGAAGTGGCAGTGACTAGCAATGATGCCAATGAAGTGAAGAGTGGCTGTGAAAATGGCACAGAGTGCGTGGCAGATGAGGGTGCAAATATTGTGGAGACCGATGATACCAACGGAGCCAATTCAGGTTCTGCTAATGTGGTTGGTGCTGTGGATGTTAAAATGGTTGACAGACAGCATGGAGCCATAATCAAAGGTGTGGATGTTAAAATGGTTGAGACACAGCGTGGAGTCAGTATTGAAGCTGTGGATGTGAAAATGGTTGACACAAAACATGAAGCCGTTATTGAAGTTGAGGTTGTGAAAATGGTTGATACGCAGCATGAAGCCAATATTGAAGCTAAGGATGTGAAAACGGTTGGCACACAAGATGTGAAAATGGTTGACACACAAGATGTGAAAATGGCTGACACACAACATGAAGCCAATGTTGATGCTGGGGAAGATGCGTGTCAAGTTAAGGAGGGACTGAATGGGGATAATCAGTATGCCAAGGCGTCAGAAGGTGAGGACACCAAGATGATTGAAGCAAAGGCTGATACTAGGAATTCCGAGGCACAAGAAAATAGGAAGCCAGAAAAGGAAGGCAATACAGAAGAGAAGACAAATCATGCCAATGGCATTAAAATGGCTGAGAAGGAAGATGTGTGTCAGAAGGAGGATAAGGAGCGAAAGAATGAGGACAGTCAGGATGCCAAGGTAGTTGAAGCTGATGAAATGAACATGGTCGAAGCAAACATTGATGCTAGAAATGCAGAGGCTCAAGGAAATGGGAAGAAGGAAGAAATAGAGGACAAGATGGAAGAGAAGGGAAACAATGCCAATATTGAAGATGATGTGAAAACTTTTGGCAACGAAGATGCATGTCAGAAGGAAGTCAAGGAGGGAAATAATGAGGATAGGCAAGATGCTAGGGCATCAGAAGGTGATGAAATGAAAATGGTTGAAGGAAAGACTGATGCTGAAATTGCAGAGGTAATAAAAAGTAGGAATAATAGAGAAGTAGAGATCAAGGCTGAACTGAAGAAAATTGTTGCCATTATTGAAGCCGAAGATAAGGTGAGATTGGTTGACAAGGGAAATGCGTGCCAGACAGAAGATAAGGTGAGAAAAAGTGATTGTAGTCAGGATGCCAACCCAGCAGAATGTGAGGACATCAAGACGGTTGAAGTAAATAGTGATGCTGGAAATGCAGCGGTAAAGGAAAATGAGAGGAAGGAAACAAAGGAGGAGCATAATGAAGAGACGGAAGATGTTGTCGATGTTCAAGCTGATGATGTGAAAATTATCGACAAGGAAGATCCATGTAGGAAGGAAGACACAGAAAGAAAGACTGAGGATAGTCACGGCGCCAAGGCAGCAGAAGACGGGGAAACTATGATGGCTGAATCAACGTCTGCGGCTGTACATGTAGAGGTTAAAGAAAATGGACAAAAAGAAGAAGGTGGGAACAAGACTGAAGAGAAACAAATCTTATGCATGGAGAAACAAGACGAAGATAAGATGGAGCCAGCAGAAGTAGATAAACTAGAACTGGACAATAGAGAACAGATTGGCATGGAAATGCAGGATGGGTTGAAAGAGGAAGAAAAAAGTGGTTTTGATAAGCATGAAGTTAGTGATAGAGAAGAAAGTGTTGAGGAGAATCAGCAGGAATTGAAAGGGGAGGCAAAAGGTAATGTGGGCAAGCGACAAGTGGATGATAGAGAACCAAATACCAAGGAGAAGCAGGAAGGATTGGAAGAGGTAGAAAGAGTTCTTTCTAGCAAGAATGAGGCAGCAAAAAATGAACAAGAGGGAGTTGCTGAGGAGCAAGAGGGAGAGAAACGAGACAGAAATGTGGCTGCTGAGAAGAAAGAGGAAGAGAAACAAGATGCCAAGCTAGCTGCTGAGGAAAAGGACAAACCACAGGATGGAAAAGTGTCTGCTGAGAAGCAAGAGAAAGAGGAAGAGGAAGAGGAAGAGAAAGAGGAAGAGGAAGAGGAGGAGGAGGAGGAGGAGGAGGAAGTGAACGAAAATGTAACCTCTGAGATGAATGAAGTGTGTGTGATCGAAAGGGGAGTTTCTGAGAAGGATGAGGAAATGGAAACGAAGGGGAACACTACTGCTGATAAACAAGAGCGAAAGAAAGACGATCAAATAGATGATATATGTAAACACGAAGGACAAAATAAAGGGACCAAACGATCAAATGCTGACATAGAAGAGGCAGAAAATGGAAGCATGTCTAAAAAAGAGAAGGATGGCGAGGCGACAGTGGAACAAGCTGGTGAGTCAGACAAGAACAATAACAATGGAGAACCAAAGCGCAAGAAGGCAAGGACTGTTATAGAAAAGGACCATGGAAAATATAAGAAACAAGATGGTTCTAAGTCTAGGGAAGCCAAGTACTTGCTGAGTACCCCAAGTCCTTATTCTGTTGATCGTCCGGTGCGTGTGAGGAAAACAGTGGAGAGGTTGGTTGAAGTGATTGAGAAGGAGCAGGGTGGAAGTTTTATTGTTGAGAAGGTTATATCCTCACAGACATCTTTTCGTATTTTATTCTGTTGTCATATTGTGCCCTTTCATAATGCTTTATAAACATGTCAATGCAGGGCCATGGCACACCTTTGAAGAATATACCTGGCGGTGCGGAACTATGCAATATCTTTCTATTTTTTGTTTCATAAACACTGCATTTTGCACCCTTAGAATCTCACCTGAGGCATATAACTATGTTTTTGGTACATTAAACCTAAGATGACCTCATAATGCTGTCTTTCTTTAATTATATATATTGTGTTATAATATGTTATGAAGTAATATGATTATCGGCGAAACCAGTACGGGGGTTTCCATCTTATATATTGTTTGGTGCCTGCTATTTTCTTAACAATTACAACTTCATGGCTTTAATCTGATTAGGAAACAAACGATTTTGTTCACATGGCATGGTAACCTATACTACTTCCTGTCCTAACACAATCTCTAAGTATGCCTTTGACAGCCATCATCTTTTAAGAATATATGCCTAAAATCGAGGATGAGATTATGAAAGTATCTTTGAAGGCAAATTTACACTTGTGACTTTCTTGTTTTGAAACTAATATAGAAGTTATTGATAGCCTGATTTCAATGTATTCAAGACTGGTGTGGTGTGCCTCTTATTTTTTTTGTATCTTTGGACTTCGATTGACTCTATATCATTTTCCTGTTTTGAAACTGCACCTTGTGCTTTCTCAGAATTGAAGTTTTCTATGTTAGTGCCCTGGTAGAACTTTTGCATGTTGCAGTACTAATTCTGCAGTTCAATGACTTGTAACATGAATTCTTTCTACAAGTGTTGATTAGTATATACCATGCTGATTCAGATCCACATATTTTGCAGTTGCGAAGAGAATATCAAATAAAAAACCATCCGAGCTTAAGTTTCTCCATCAAATCCTTTTTGGGAGGTTTGGAAAGGTAATTTAAAATATAAATGTTGCGCTTTTAAAATGACTGATGCAGATTTCTGTTGTGGGATTTTTTTCTAGACTTCAGTTAATCATTTTATCTGAGACGGTTAAAATCATAGTAAAATCTCTGACGAGGTCATGGTAGATCTTTGGAAAGAATATGTTCTTATATTCAACGATTCCATGTCTGTGGACCATGAATACATAATTCACCTGGCCTAAATGACATTCTCAGTAACTTGTATAGTTCATGCCTTAGGACCAAGGCGCACATAATGAAATATCTGGAGGAAATCTGGAACTTTGCTTCATATACTTATCTATAGGCTTTCACTTGAATTTAATGCTTCCATAGGTTTAATCCTATGCCACAATCTGTTTTAGACTAGCATCTTACTTCCTTTGATAGGCCTTGTTTAAGCTGCTTTAAACTTTGGTGTTATGAAACCAAATAGAAGCTCTAGCCTGTCTAATCAGGTCTTGCTAATCAATGTTATCAAGTTCTCCGACTAATTGTGATTCGTGCAGTCAGGCTGATCGGTGACATGGCGATCACCTATGCACTACAATTAGTCGTGATTAATCGCAGTTAGTTACCATTAGCCGGGCTGATCGGTGCCATGGTGACTAGGATCGATTAGACGATTTGATAACATTGTTGCTAATAAAGGGAGTACTTTCAGGATGAACAAAATGATTAATCGTGGTTTTTACTTTACGTTGGCAGATACATCTTATTAGTATTTTATCTGGGGTTTGGTTTTGCCACTGGCTCACTGCTTCTGGCTTTTGACTGTAACACTTATAAAATTTCAAGTTCTGAGGATACCTTCGAAAATTTGAAGTCTAGGATATAAATTAGATGCAATTAGTAGCATCTTGGTCTACATTTTTTTAAAAGAAGGTCCAGGCATGTGAACCAGCTGAGCTGAAACTAGAGTCCCAAAAACCAGCTGAACTTAAACTAGAGTCCCAAAAACCAGTGTGCATTTATATGCAGAGGGATTACCTGCTTCAAGTCAAACTCTTGTGTTTTTTGTTTGTTTTATCACAGTTGAACTCTGCACAAATTGTCATTGATGTCAAAGCTTCATTTCAAGATTCTTTTTAATATACTTATCCTGACAAATTGTTACAGGCTGTTGATTTCAAAAGCCATATACTTGAGTTCTCTGGATTTCTGTGGCATGAGAGTGATGTAAGCATCATTGTTTTTCCCCCAAAATTTCAAAGATTGGTAGTTGCACTATTTATCTGAGATTATTATTTTAACTTTGGTGGCTCTCTTTCTTGTAGGAAAAGCATAGAGCTAAGGCCAAGGAGAAGCTTGACAAATGTTCGATAGAAACATTATTGGATCTCTGTAATCTGCTTGTTATTCCAGTTTCAAGGGCAAATAGTAGAAAGGTTGATGAATATCTTTTATCCTGCTTACTTAACTTGAATCCGAGTGCAGCATGAAGCAATTTTTGGTTTTTCTGTAACTGAGTTACCCATGCAGGATGACATTGTGGCGAAGCTGCTGGATTTCATTGCTGAGCCCCACGCTATGGATGATTTTACACTTTCTGACGATCAGGTAAAATCTGTGGCTACGATGGGTATGCACTTTCTGAGATTTATTTATGGATTAGAACAACAATGAACAGAAAGTTTGCTTCAATGTTTCTTCCTTTACTTATCTCCATTGTTTTACACTTCTGTGCTGTGCAGGGATCAAATTCTAGAAAGCGCAAACGAGAGGCGGGGAGTGCAACTAAGAATCCAGAAGGCACACACAAGAGACCTAGGAAGGTAACATCTTGTATTGGTCTGACACAATCTATCTTATCACAGTTCTTTGCCATTAACTTGAAACAAGCTTTACATATTTACCTTCTGTTGATTTCTAGTTTGTTTCATATTGCATGGAAGTTTCACATCTGCAATTGCTGTTGTACAGCCAGATAGTTGATAATTCCAAATTGTAATGATCATTGAAAAACAATTTCTGATAACATAGCTATCACCCTTTTTGTGACTCACTCTTATTTGCCTTTTTTGCGTGACACCAGAAACTTGGTGATGAACATACTTCCCGTAAAAGGTCGCAGAAATATTCCGAGTCAGAATCTGATGAAGGTGCTGAAGAAGGGCTTGAAGAGGATGATCACATGAAGTCCGATAGTGAGGAAAACAAAGACGATGATGAAGAAGTTGATAGTGAGCAGGAAGATAGATATGGCCGGAGAAAAGTAAAGCCTGGTAAGAAATCTGTAGATGGAAAAGGATCTATGGATAAAACTAAAAGGAAGGCAACCACAGGGATTTCTCCAAAGACAGCTCCTGTAGCTACATTGAGCAAGTGTTCGAGCAGAGTTTCATCATCGCCAAAAAGTTCCAAGGATAAGCAGAGGTCTGCTGTGGATTTAAGCGTTGTCTCTAGGAAGAGTAAACCCATCATTACACCAAAGCGCACAACAAATTCTGAAAAAGTGACCAATGAAAGAAGATCATCAGGTACGATTATCACTTCACTAATTAGTCCACTGTATGTATTGTAATATCCATGATACCATAAATCATGCTTTCTTTTGATACATTGCTTAGAGATGCAACATTTCTGTTTGCTATTCGGAACTTTCTAATTGTTGTGTTTGATGAATTATGATCAAGAGCTATATATTTTTCTGTATCTGTGAGAATACACAGTAGATTAATTGATATTTTTGGTTGTCAGAAAGATGGCGAGACTAGTGAATTTTCAGAATATAGTTTAAAATGCACCTTCTGGTTTTATTCTTACATTCGTAACCTGCATTTACTTTGGACATTCATCTTTTGTGCTGTTGTATCCTTTGTTGATTTGACATTCAAAGATTCATAAGTGGGACGGATATTTTGCTATATCATTCCCTGTTGTTATTTGGCATGTGTAACATGGAAATTGCGTTTTGTGAATACTTTGTGCTAGTATCATGTCATTTAATGAAATACATAAAACATGTTTGGAATAATATAAAACATAGGTTTCAGATTGTGGCATGAGCCCTAATGGTGTGCTCTACTGCTCTGTCTAGGCAAAGGGTCAACAAGTAAAGGGAAATCATCAGAAGCAGAACAAGCTCTTCCCAGCAAGGATGAACTGCAGAAGACCATTGTTCAACTTCTTAAGAAGGTCGACTTTGACAATGTAAGTTACAGTGTTTAGGTGTAGTAGCAATGTGTATTCTGCTATAATAGTATAATGGACTACATCTATTATTAAATGAAATCATCAACCTTGGTTCATAACAGAATTAAGTTACTGTGAGTTGACATAACTCTGAGTTGCATGGATAAAATGTATTTTCAGCCTGTGTTATACTGGAACTTTGATTTACCCTCTTTTCTGCTTTGTCTTCTTAGATCAGCATTTATAATGCAGATTTCCATTGCTTTTGCTGACAGATTCCTCTTACTAGTTCCACTTTTGTTTCTTGTGGCCATAACCTTGCACTCCCTCCGACCCAAATTATAAGTCACTTTGATTTTTTTTAATTCATCCATTTTACTATGTATCTAGACATATTATTATATCTAGATGCATAGCAAAATGTATGTACCAAAAAGTTACTTATAATTTGAAACGGAAGGACTAATATCTTTCTTATATATAGTTTGATCCACATAGATCTAACTGGTTCGTTGACTCATTTTTCAGGTTACATTCAGTGACATTATTAAGATGCTCGGTAAGCCTCTTAATATCATGCATCAGGATTTGATTTAATTAGCCAATGCTCAATGTTCTAAATTCTGGCAAACAAATTGTTACAGATAAGCGCTACAAGATGGACGTATCTTCAATGAAAGATACTGTGAAGTCCATAATTCTTGATGAGCTGGTCAAGTTAGCGGAGGCAGACGAGGACTAATTTGTAAATGAAGACGCTGGCAATATGAAGCCAAAGCATCAAAGCATAGTAGGATGAGGGCTGAGAAGCTCGAGCCCAGTATCTGTAATGACTGTAACAATGTTAACTGTTGTTAACCGATGCCTTTTGCTCAGTAACCTGCCCTGTTTTGGGAATTATGATGCTTTACACACCTACGGAGTATAATCTAACCGATGGAGGTACTTAAACTGCTGTGTTTGCCCGCGATGATTAGCTTCTGGTTCTTCTCTGAATGGATCCTGTTGGTTACTCTTCTTTGTTCCTTGCATGCTATTCTCAACCTTTTGAGTGATGGTCATCTACGTGGTTAGTGGAGGCCCATATCTCAGCCTTATCTGCTGTGCTGGTTGCACTTGCACTGCGAAGTACAAATTCTTTGTTCCTTGCATGCTTTTCACAGTTTTATTGCCTCGGGTATGTTTTGTTGCGGCCTAATCTGGTGTGATGGTTGCATCGCAAAGTACAATCCAGCGGTTATGTTTGCACAGCATTGGGTTCAAATTTGAAGTTTGTCAGTGATGCTGACCCGGTCTTTGTAATGCGTGCTTCTGATTTGCATTAGTCCAAAAAAAGAAGAAAAAAAACAGTAGACACCACAAATAACAACACACCGGCGCTGTAGAGTTGCTGGAGGGAGGTAATTTTTGGTTACATTTGGATAGTGTTTTTTATTTTTTTTCAAAAAAAAGGTAGAGAGCCCAAGTGCACAGTTGACCTGAATCGTTTAGTTGCCAGGGTGAATCACATCCATCTGCAGCAATTCAGACCTCGTACAACAGCAAGTAAGCCTCCTCCTTTACCCATTTAATCCTTCTGCTTCTTATGAACTCGTCGAACCTCTTGTTCAGCTCACTGATCTCTAACCTGTCCAGCCATTGAGCTGCTTCGCAGGTCAGTTCCTCGGCATCAACAACTGTCTCCTCCAACTCCAAGACGATGCTGCTGTCTTCTTCTTCGCCAAGCCTGACCAGCTCCAGCTTCGGTAGCTGCTCCTCATCTGGTAATTTGTTGGAAGACATTGTGGACTCATCTTCACCTTCCTGCTCATTATTGTGGTCATCAAGACTTTCTGAACATGGAACACTTTGACAGCACGGCACATTGCTCCACCTGCACCTGACGATGCAGTGCTTGTTTCTCCTGCAGGACTCCACCAGGTTCGCCGGAATGGCTTGTAGTAGATGCGGTGGTAGCGAAGCGGCATCGGTAGTCGGCAGCCAGGAGGATGAAGATGGCGTTGGAGAGCACGAACAGAGCCGTCTTCTTGCTGGTGAAAATGCTGCAAGTGCCAAGGACAGCGACGAGCCGAGCAGACAGAGTGGACGACGAGGGCGAGCCGGCCACGGAGAAGGGTGACAATGACAAGAAGAAGAAGGCCAGAAAAGCGATGGCCACAAGCGCTAAGGCGACTCGTGAGGCGTCGGCGCTCCTCATGAGCCTCGCAATGCCTCGGTCGCAGTGCTTCGCGCTGCTCTGGTGTTCTACTTGTAGATGTAGCTGCAGTAGTATGTGATCCATGATCTCTGTTTTTTGCAGGCGTTGTTGGGTTACAGCAAGTTGTGACCCGATGATGATAGAGACGGGTTGCTCCTCCTGGGTTGTAGAGATTGAATCTCGTTGAGGTATTTATACTTGCTTGATCGACAGTATAACAACCCTGCAAGCAATACAATGATGATATATACTGTACGTACATACATATGTCCTGGTTGGTTTCTTGGGGGGTGCAAAGAGAGAGGAGTTTCTGATGACTGCCGGTGTAGTTTCCCTCAGGTCCAGGCGCCCAGCTACACAAAAAAGCACGGTAGTAGAATTTAAGCAGCGTTTGGAGTGCCCTGTCAGCTGCCTGGGGACGAGGGACGAAGTATCATGGAACATGCTGTTGTTGCTGCATGCTTAGTCAGGAATCAATACCGTATTTGACAGACCATGCAGTGGAGACAACCAGATCTGCTGAAAACTTAATTTCACGGCTGACAGCGAAATTCACTGAGTCCATTGGTTTAGCTGAAGGCCCACGGAGATTAGCATCGAAGCTTTCCTAGCAATTAGCAACGCCGTAGAATAATGTAGAGTAGTTTTAGCCGAGGCAGTGAAACAACGACCTGCTGCTACTGAAGAAGAGCCATGGGAATGGGATGAAACCGAAAGTGCAGAGAACATCCATTCCAGACCAACTAGCAGCAGCTGAACAAAGCAAACGTGTTACAGAAAACCACAGCATCATCGTCGTCATGGAGCGGCCGCTTGTAAAAGACTGAAACGAGCTAGCGCACATGAGCTGCTGCAGCATCGGTCACAGCAGGAGCACTATCTTAGTCGCTGGGGTCATCAGATCACACGAGCTGTCGCCTAATATCTCGCTACTGTACAATGCACTTGACACGTGGATCAGTGTAATGTCCGATTGGGGGCAGCGGGGGACACGTGGCGACACGTGGCCACGTGGCGACGAAACAGGCAGCATCTCCGGTGACAGCGCTAGACACTTTTTGGTTAGAATTGTGGATCGATGTCTGACCTGATCATGGCCCGTGGATGCGTGAGACGGCAGTAGGTGTAGGTCCGCCGAATAGCTGATGATCATGTCCCTGTCCAAATTCATGCCGGACATATAACAAACTTTATTGATTCAGTTTCAGGTCAGGTATGACTGGGCCTGTTAGGCATGAATTTTGGAGCTCAGCTCTGTATGGTTTTGCGAAGACTTTCCATCCAATTTCTGATCCAAGGCCCAAACTCAGACCACCCTGCTAGGTGCACCGTGCACTCGTTGGAAGCCCTACATCCATGTGTCGTGTGTGTGTGTTTGGGTCTCTTTGAGTTTGAGTTTGAGGTGCTAGCAGATGAGCAGCTCCACAAACTATTTTTAAGTTCTGACGTGGTTCCAACTTCCAAGGGGCGGTCTCTCAAAAATACCCATCGCTCTGCCTTTTCCTTCTCAAAAAATGCAAATTCAAAAATGATAGGGATAGGATACGATACGCAAACAACTACGCAGGATTCTTTTTTAAATTTTTTGGCATGCAAAAAGATGGCAAGTTATGCTGACCACTACGCTCCATGGCTGTTGTGAGCACGACAGAATGCCTAGTGTGCCATGTCAAATCACGCTGGCTGGAATGTCGATGAATGAACGGATTCTACATGGCTATATGCGTTGGTCCAAGACAGAGTTCCATGTACAGCACAGGCCACTAGTGAACATTGACAATTCGATATTTGTCAACAATTCGATTGAATCGAATGGTCAGGATTCGAAGTAGTAGTAGATGCTTAACAATCGATGCTATTTTTTGTAACAAAATAACTCGGGTGTATCAACAATAAACAACCACAACCCATAGTTAGGTAATTATGCGGGGAAAAGTCCATTATATATTTTCTCCTTGAACTCTAAAATTAGACTTCTTATTCCCTTCACTTGACTCTCAAAACCATTTATATTATATTATTCCCCTCCTCCCCCCCCCGTTTCGAAGTGGTTTTCAAGACAATTTCATCCCTTTTTTAGTTGCAAATAATATTTTTGGTGAATACCTCACAAGTTTTAAACCAAAAAATGTCTATAAGATTATTAAAGTCCTAAGAATAATCCTATTGCTAAAAATATTTAGGGCTCATAAAAGCATTTCTAAAACCTTAAAAAAATAGATTTGGCTCTAGAAAATAGAAAATTATAGAAATCTCCCATAACATTTTAATCAATGTCTAAACATGTTTCAATTTTGTTACAATAAAAACATTAGATGTAGTCATCATGAATGTATTGAGCATAAATGCATGTTGTATTTTTTCATTGTTTCATAGCGTTTTTGTTAAAAAGTT
Source organism: Microstegium vimineum (assembly GCA_022036555.1). Classification (NCBI taxonomy): domain Eukaryota; kingdom Viridiplantae; phylum Streptophyta; class Magnoliopsida; order Poales; family Poaceae; genus Microstegium; species Microstegium vimineum. The sequence continues at coordinate 42,083,172 of CM039124.1, read as the reverse complement.
TTAGACCGTATTAGACATCAATTATAATGTTTGGTGAATTTTCCAATTTTTTCTAGATATTTTTCATTTTCTTAGAGCTAAGTCTACTTTTCAAAAGCTTCTAAAGATATTTCCACGAGTTCTAAATATATTATGTTGGATTGTCTTATCCTAATCTATCTCTTGATTTTTTTAAATTTTTTTATAAACTATAGACACTTTTAATGGTTGAAAAACGATCATATATTTACAAAACTGCCTTGCAATATTTCTAGACAGGTAGGAAGGTACTTAATCCGTTCCAAATTATAGTTCGTTTGACTTTTTCAACCCTAAATTTGACCACTCGTCTTATTCAAATTTTTGTGCAAAATATCATTTCTTTTGGTGTGGCTTAGTTATTTAATAAATAGTCTACATGAATGACTTAAATTTGACTATGTTTGCACAAATTTCTTGAATAAGACGAGTGGTCAAAGTTGAGGTAAAAAAAGTTAAACGAATTATAAATTGAAACGGAGGGAGTAGTTTAAACAATTGTTGAAGCGTTGGATAATAGTTTATGAAGGTTGAAGGCAGAAATGGTATTTTCCTAAATTTCTCCCAAAGAAGCCCATGGGTTAATTGTTACTATGCCTAAAGCACACGATGGGGGTTTTGGGCCCAAAGCGGCCACTTCGCAGCTTATCCGAACCCAGTCAGCCGGCCCACGCATGAGCTAATATAAGATGGCCATAAAAGAAACCCTAGCGGAGCCACCAAGACACTCGCCTCGTTCCTCCGCCGCCGCCACAATCGCTCGCGGCCGCCTGCGGCACCGCCCCTCCGCTCGGAAGGTGTGGCCACCGTCGATACCTTCTTCCCTTCGTTCCTGCCTTAGACTGGTCTTTCGCTCGCCTTATCTCGTGTGATTGTCGCTAGAACCCTCGCTGATTCCATTCCCCTGATCTGGTTTTGGTCATTTGATGGTTTTATTGTTGCACCTGTAGCTGATTCTGTGTAGTCACTGTCGTGCAGGTAGTTAAACATCGGGAGGTGTACGTTCAGTTGAATTTTGAGTTGGCTGTTTGTGTTGATTTTAGCATTCCCTTCCTAGGAACGGATCCAAGCACCGTACTGAGTGTCTGAGGCGCTATAGCTGTTGCAGTCACGTAGTTGTCTATATTTTTGTGCGTCCTATATGAATCAGGGATTGCAGTAGAGATTTGAAGCTGTTAGTTCTTTAGCTGTTCGGTAGATCATTTTGATTCGAAATAACAGGCACTCAGGTGTTATGGCTTTTGTCATTTCATAGTTACTATTTCATTGATTTTCGACATGCACCATGATAGTACCTGATATCTGTGCGCTTGTAAAATTTACTCTGTTGTTTAATTCATTATTATTTTTCCAGGTTTTGTACTTCGTAGTTACATTGTCATCTGGTTTCTATTGAACTTGTAGCAGATTGTTTTATTTCCCTTGTAAGGATCAGGCACATGTACTGTGGCGATATAGCTGTTTCAATAGCGTAGTTGCCAAACTTTTTGTGTGTGCTATATGGAACAGGGAACCCGCTTTGCAGCAGGGATTTGTTCTGTGTTTCTGCTGCCAGTAGTCACCCAACAGTTAAAATCTTTTGAGTTCTAAATTCCATTGGCCATTTAGGTGTTTGTGACACCCTTTCGAATTGAAAGCCCATGCACTCAGTTGCTATGGCCTTAGGCATTGCATATTTGCCTATTTCATTGATGTGGGAGATGCACCAGGATAGAACCATTGCTTGAGGAGCTTACTTTTTGTTGTGATTGTGCTGCGGTGCTGCCTGTCAAATCCTGGTATTTTTGTGGCTGTAAACGTACCTAGTTTATGCTTCTTGTCAAATCCTGGTATTTGTGTCTGCAAAATTATCTTGTTGTTTAATAGTTAATAAGTTGTTACTGATTCTTCAGGTTTTGTACTTGCATTGTTGCATTTTCATACCATCAATTCTGATTATCTTCTTTGTTTTGTAAAATATGTAGTTGGGTGAAGGTTTCTTGAAGCTGAGAAGATGGTGCTGAAGTAAGTTTCTACTTTATTGCAATAGAAATATATTAAGAGGTCTGGTTAGCCAATGCCTTTTTTCCTGCATAACTAGGATATTTTTTGTGATTGATTAATGACTGTCCAATGAATGTTATTAGTAAGAGTTATGGATCTTAGTTATGGATCTTGAAACTATTCTAAGTATAGTCATCTCCTTGCAGGACGGAGCTTTGCCGCTTCAGCGGTCAGAAGATTTATCCTGGGAAAGGCATCCGATTTATTCGTGCTGATTCTCAGGTTACTAGCTGTTACATTTTTATAGATCTCTAAGCTTATATAAGATGTTCTTATGGAGAGAAATTACATCTGTTTTATAGGTTTTCCTTTTTGCCAACTCGAAATGCAAGCGCTACTTCCACAACCGCCTGAAGCCTGCAAAGCTTACCTGGACAGCAATGTACAGGAAGCAGCACAAGAAGGTATGTGATATTACCCAGCCAACTTTCTTGTATTAAGAATGTCCTTCGTTCATTTCTCTTATGATTCCATGTTTTTTGGTTATAGATGAGCTACAACTTTCTCGTATTAGCTCAACCTTCTGGGTTGAGCCGGAATGATATGCTCAAAGTTTGATTGTTCATTTTAATTATTTTTTGATCGAAAGTTATCAAATTTGTACCAGGACAACAATAAACCTTTGCTTTGGACAATTTCTTGCCATTCTGGATTATGATTAGCATGTTAACTTCTGTATTTATACGGTAATATAGTTAGCTGTCTGCTGAATAATGTCAATTTTGCATCCTTTGTAGTATTATCCTAAATCACTGTTTCTGTTTTTAGCTGTTTTGTTGTGAGAGAAAAACACTGTACCATGACTGTTTTAGCTATTTGTTGCATGGCATCTGACCTAGTTCTTTGCAGCAACAATCATCCCTTCCATGCTCATAATGTTGCGAAAAGTCTAGGATCTCTTATATGCATTTGCCATTTCTGTCTATAGGATATCCATGCTGAAGCTGTCAAGAAGAGGCGCCGCACCACGAAGAAACCATACTCCAGGTCAATTGTGGGTGCTTCCCTGGAGGTGATCCAGAAGAAGAGAGCTGAGAAGCCCGAGGTCCGCGATGCTGCTAGGGAAGCCGCTCTTCGGTATGTTTGCCAGCTGTAAAGCCATCGTTTATACGAATCCTCTCAAGTGTCGTTTAACAGAAATGCAATAGATGATGCTCAATACCTCAACTCATTTGAACTGTGTTGACTGTTGTCGCAGCGAGATCAAGGAGCGCATCAAGAAGACCAAGGATGAGAAGAAGGCCAAGAAGGCGGAGGTGTCCAAGTCCCAGAAGTCGCAGACGAAGGGCGCGGTCCAGAAGGGTTCCAAGGGCCCCAAGTTGGGCGGCGGCGGTGGCAAGCGCTGAAAGGAAGGAATGAATTGCCCTCCGTAGTCTACTACCCTGTTGCACAATGCCACTTTTGTAGTACCTCGGTTAATTTTGCATTTTTCATTCAGAGTTGCTTGTGGGTGTTAAATACCATGTCGTCGAGAGAATGAGTTTATTTATCTTTTATAATGGGAGAAATGATGGTCGTTCGTTGGATGATTTACTTTGTTTCCCGTATGTGTTTCGCTAGGCCGATCTACTCGCTCGGTGCCTCATTTTTTTTTGAGCAACCGCCTGAGTAATCTGCAGGCACGTTGTTTGGTCTTGTAGTGGGGACACTCCTCTAGCAACCTAGCTGGCATGAATACGATGAAATCCGTTTCCAGGCCGGCTTGTTCTTCCTGCCAGGCAGCTCTCCCAGGGCACCAAGCAAACAGCCTGACGTGCATGCTCGTCGCTCGCCGGTCGGTCGTGTGTTGCCGGCGTCGGCGCTTCGGCAGGGAGCACGCCCTCGCCGAGTAACAGCTGCAGGGCAGAAGGTATCGTCCAAAGGCCACATACATCTCCATATCCCTTGACCCTTGTATATACAGTGAAAAAGAAAAAAAAAGCCATCGCCGGGCATCTGGGCCAACTCACGTCCGTCGGCTACTCGGGTTCCGCCAAGAGAGAGAGACAGGCCCAGGCTCAACCTTGGATCACTTGTTCCATTAACCCCCCCACCCACCTCTCCTCTCTCGCTGCCGCTCTACTCAGGTTTCTTCTGGGGCCGTTCGCCGGTGAGGAGCACCACCAGGTACGCCCGCAACTACTCATGGACCCCGACCAGTTCTTCCATTAACGCCCCCCTTTCTCCTCTCTCGCTGCAGCACTACTCAGGTTTCTTCGGGCCGCCGTTCGCCGGCGAGGAGCACCACCAGGTAAGACCGCCCACACTCTCGGTCTTCCTCCCTTCCTGCCGCCGTGCGAAACCGATCGATAACCAAACCCTAAGTCCCGAACTTACGATTTGCATTATGCTGCATCACGGTGCTTACTAACTTCGATTGGTTTCCAAAAAAAAAAAATGTCGGCTGTCGCAGGGTCCGCTCCTGGTGAGTAGTAGCGAAGGGACTCGAAATCTTGATTCTGCATTTCACTTGTTTCCAAAACAATGAATGATTCGAACATGGGATGTTTAGGGCTACTGTGCATCCGGAATCGATTGTGTTGTTTAGGGCCGGGACAGCCTAGGGTAGAAATGTTTTTCTTTTCCTTATTATTACTGCAGTCCAAAGACATCTCACTTGGATGGACTGTGGACACAGCATATATATTTTGTTGTTCACATGAATCACACTGTTTGGCTTTGGCTAAACACCATGGGGGGGCACAAGATTCACAGCAACACACTGCCTGAGCAATTTTTCCATTTCTTCATTTGTTTCGCATAAATAGAAATATGGTTTAGGAATAACTCTCTAAATCGCGGCTTGTTGTACATAGATTCTGCTGTCATCCTTCAAACTGATATCTGTAGCAAGACAAGCAGATTCACCATCTGATCGGTGAAGATACATGTAACATTCCCCATTTTCTGAGGAGTTAAACAAACTTTTTAATCATGTGAAGGATGCGTGTCCAAGTCACCAAATTTACCCTGCACAAAGAAGTAGGAACTTGATTGGTCGTAAGATAAAAACGAAACTTCTCCCTAATGTTTGCTGGATCCAGTTGCAAAGTCATCCTACAATAGTGTTTCGTTTGATGTCCAACTGGCCGTGTTATTTTTTTCTCTCTCTGTTACTATTGTTTAATCACTAGGTAATAATGCCACCTGCTTTTCCATGTGTTCACCCACAGGATTTTCGCCCACTTCTCCAGTTCCAATGGGACACAGCTCTTCAGAAGATTCAGACATTAGTGATTCAGAAATTCATGAGCACAAGGCGGAGATATGTGCCCAAATCCGAGCCGGAAAGCTGAAAGTGAAGCGTGGTGAGGCCTTCCGCTGCCCTTTCTGCCCTGGCAAGAAGAGGCAGGACTACAATCTCAAGGATCTACTGCAGCATGCCACAGGAATAGGGGCTGCTTCTAAGCGCAGTGCCAAGGTGAGGGCAACACACCTGGGGCTTGCTATGTTCTTGGAGAAGGATATAGCCAGCTCGTTGGAGCAACCGTTGCAAATTGTTCCCTACAAGCCAAATCCTCCAAAGGATGAAGAGTTTTTTGTATGGCCATGGATGGGCATTGTGGTTAATTTCCAGTGTGAGCTGAAAGGTGAAGAATTTTCAAGGGGAAGTGAAGAAAGGCTAAGAGCACAGCTCTCGCGTTTCAGACCCCTCCAAGCCACAATTCTTGGGGATGAGAAGGACCAACCGTTTTGCGCTATCATCAAGTTTGCTAAGGACTGGAGTGGGTTTAAGGATGCAGTGTCTTTTGAAAACCATTTCGTACTCGAGCACTACAGTAAGCCTGATTGGAAAGAAAGAAATTGCAAAAAGGATGATCTTTATGGATGGCTTGCAAAAACAGATGATTACAACTCCCCTGGGCCAATTGGGGAGTACCTAATGAAAAATGGAAATCTTAAAAGTGTTGGTGACCTGGAACGAGAGAGACTGAAAGAAACTGGCGAGCGTGTAGCTCATTATGCTTGGCAAATTGAGGCAACAAACACACACATGCTTAAACTAGAGCGGAAGAATAATGAGAATGCCATGAAACTCGCTAGGATGTTGGAGGAGAACGATCGATTGGTTGAAGAGCACAATGAAAGTATGTACAAATATTTTGGTCTTGCACTCGTTTTTACATCATATATAGCTTACTGATTACTAAATGATATCACTTGTTTCCTTTATGTGGAAATTTGAAACACAAAATCTGAATGGCTAATATACTTAGATGCAACATATTGTGGTCATGTGCTCTCTAAAATTTCTGAGTTTGTTTTGCTCCTTTGATCACCAGGGATACTAAATATGCAGAAAGCTGCTCGTCGAAATTCTTGGAAAATAATTAATGACAATATGAGATTGCATGAAGAACTGGAAACCAAGAAAAAAGAAATTGCTAGGAGACGTGAGGAACTCGAAAAGTCGGCTATAAATAGTACCGACAGAGAAAAGCTTGGAGCGGCAAAAGCAGAGGTAGGTCCTTGTTATATTTTCCAATACTACTTGATCTTCCTGAATTTATCAACAAGCTTTCATCTGTTTCTCATTTAATAGTATATTTGTGCATATGTATGCTATTAAATGCTCTTACAGATTGCAAAGGAGAACATGCTTCTCGATTTAGCAACCCTAAAGCAGAAGGAAGAAGATGAGAAGATCTTAAAACTTGTAAAGGAACAAGAGGTATTGCATTCCCACTATTTTGTGCATTTACCTGGTGAAAATCCCTTCTAACTGTCCAAAAACTGCAGCAAGAGAAAGAAGACGTCATGAAGATGCTATATGCTTTAGAATTGCAGTTGGCTTCCAAACAAAAACTTGAACTGGAAAGAGAACATTTGAGGGGGAATCTTGAGGTACGGAAGCATATGGCAGAGGAAGATGCAAAATCGAAGGAGATGCTCGATAAGTTGCATGAAGAGCTGAAAGAGAAAGATGATGAAATGGAGAGTATTGATTCTATGAACCAGACCCTTATTATTAAAGAACGAAGAACCAATGATGAGCTGGAAGAAGCCAAGAAAGAACTGATTACTGTATAAGCTCTATACTAGCGACTCAGCTTCTTCAGTTAACCGTTCCTTTTTTTCTTTCTCTGAGAATAATTTATTTGCTATGTAGGACCTAGTTAATATGTCATCAGCTCGATCCATTGTTGGTGTCAAAAGAATGGGTGAGCTTGATCAGAAAGCTTTTCTTGCCGCTTGCAAAGAGAAAACAGCAGATGAGGAGGAGTTGGCAATTCTGTGCTCGAACTGGGAAGATGAGATCAGGCAACCAGAATGGCATCCTTTCAAAGTTATACATGTTGGTGGACAGACAAAGGTGCTTCATTCCTCACTGCTCAATACCTTCTCATTTTCCCTATTTATGTAATTTCTTGCAGTGGTTAGAAAATGGGTAGCAGCAGCAGGTTCGTACTTGTTTCTTTGACTAGTATCGTGCCCGTGCGTTGCTACGGGAAAACAAAGTTTTTATATTAAAATACATAGATCGCACAATAATATAATAACATTATAAAATTAAACACCAATGTTAAAAATGACATTTAATATAAAACTCCAAACTTTCTACATTTAACACAATCATCAGGCAACATATTGGCAATTGGACTGTATATACTAATAACTAATACCCATTGTTTATTCTTAGAATTATCGAACACCATGACCATTACTGACCATGACTGCTAGACTTTAGTACAGGATATGTCCTTGAAAATTGCACAGACGGTAAATAGAGGCTCCAATAGACAATTTTTGTGCAAATATAACATTAATGCTTGGTTTGTACAATAATATCCCAAGGTAGCAGTGCCCTCCCTCAACTCATGTTGAAAATATAGAAAGATGAAGGCCATTACATTCACTTCCTATCAAATGGTTTTGTTTACTGTTGAAGGCCTTATCACCAATTTTATGAGACTGAACTCCAGCTTCCCTGGAACATGCTTCCTGTATCTCCTGAATAACATTGTAGGAAACAAGTAGAATAAATCTGCAAGTGGTTCCATCATTAATCTTTAACTGGTTATTATTAAATGCATCCCATACCTTCAAATATGTTTTTTGTGGTTGCTCATTTATCTCAGTTTCCTGATATCAGACACCAGGGGTCCAAAGAACATATTAACATCAATGAGTAGAAGCTGAATAAAACTGAAACATTGACATATAGTACCTTGAATTCTGAAGCCATTACTACTTCATGCACTGTTGCACTGCACTCATTTTGCTGTGACTTCTCCTGCACAGTATATCACCAAATATTGCACAGATCGAAATCACCCAATATTAATTAATAACTGCACAGTATATCACCAAATATTGCACAGATCAAAACCACCCAATATTAATTAATCCTTTTAGAGAAGCAAAACATATGAAATAGTCTTACCATATGTTTTACAGTGGTTTGTCCATACTGTTTCTGAACACTTAAAGAGGAAGGAGCTAGAGGCACTACAGTATCATCCTCGTACAATGTATTCTGAGATACTCCGCCAATCTCACATGAACCTTGGTTCAGTCTTGAAGACCTTCTCCAGTGAGGCATTCTGATCACACAATTAACCAACGGTTGTGAAAAGTTTCAATCAGATAGTGTTGCTCTAAAGACACATTCCATAAAAAAGAACAACCCCATGGCCAAATCATGCTATCTCAATTTAGATGCAGTTGCAGCTTCGAACATTAGTAAATAGATAAAATATACCTCTTTTGTTTTCCATCTTGCAGTGGCTCCTGGCAGACAGTATTTGATGATATGGCAGCTGAGAAGAAGTTGTTTTACCATGTGCGCATCGAGTCACTTAGATTGCCAGGCAATTGTTTTTAGTATTCTCTTTGTGTTTCCGCCATCCAACTTGTCAACATTAGTAGTTCTAGTTCCTACAATTAGCACTACAATATTTTTCTTTTCCACACAAGAATGTGGTGTGAAACCACTTCTGCTTAAATTCAATACAAGTCATGCAGGAAATAGGAAAAAATAATTTGGCGCAACCAAACCCCTTCAGAGGCTGAAGCTGACTTCAGCTTGAAAATGCTCATTATTTCAGCTAACTGTGGTGAAGCATGCTTGCAGTGTCTAAAAACTCACTTGATGGTGCAGGAAATAATTATAGAGGATGATGAGAAGCTGCAAGCTTTGAAGGCTGAACTGGGTGTGAAGGCACACGATGTGGTCGTCAAGGCCCTCCTTGAGATGAACGAGTATAATCCAAGCGGCAGGTACCCCGTGCCAGAGCTGTGGAACTTCAGGGAGAACCAGAGAGCACCAATGGGCGAGGCAGTAGCCTACGCAGTGAAGCGGTGGAAGGCGAACAGGAATAAGCGCACCTACTAGGCCTGAATGCCTGATGGCCCTTGCCTCGCTGGACCGCGTTGTGCCATTAGTTCCCGGGTTAGATGGGGCCTCAGAGCTGAGAGAGACCCACCTAAGTACTGAACTACTGATGAAACCTTAGTTTACCCTGACTTCTACTGATGAAACCTAGTACCAGTAGTAAGTTCGATCTATTGGATGGTTAGATTTGCTATGCAGTGGTCTGTGGCACCTAGTACAAAGATCTATATGGACAAAAGAAGATACCGTGTTTAATCATATTGTCATATCTAGACGAAGTTATAGAATATTTATATGCATGTTTTGTGTCGCAAAAAAGTTCAAGCGAACAGTCTGTTTGTGTCGCAAAAAATGAACGTAGAGGGAGCGTTGTGCCATTTCGTGGAGGGAATTCCGACGATAACTCTCCCAGGGCCGAAAGCGTTGAGTAGATAACTCCAACAATAGGCCCAAAAAATAGCATTTTCCCCAACAAGGCCCAAGCCGGCGAACCCAGTCGGGCCTGCTGCTGGCGTCACCACCCAGGCATTCCCTTCCGCAGCGCCAGCCGCCGCACGGGGGACAATCCGGAGCCGCCGCACGCCCGCACTGCCCTGCCTTCCGCTGCGCTGCGGCAGCAGCTTCCAAATTCTTCTTGCTCAGCGCGGCCACCTGAGTACCTGACCTCATCCATAGTTCCTTGGCCGTCGCTACCTCCCGATCGACCTAGCAAAGGAGCGCGACATGCAGACGGTACGAAGTGTGGTGCTGCAGCACCTCCGGCTCCGCGCGGCGCCTGTCATTGCTGCACGTGGAGGCAGCGGGATGCCGGCGCTGTACGGGTTCGCTCGGGGGATGAGCGCGCCGGCGGGCCAGGAGGACAGTAACAGCTCCGACCCCGAGAGGGATATCAGGACACGCGTCGTCAACCTGGTCAAGAAGTTCGACAAGATCGACGCCGACAAGGTGGGTTCTTGCCTCTGCCATCTATTCTCTTCCTCCCCTTTTCCTCTTCCATTCTTCTTTCGTTGTCGTGAGACTGTGCTCTTGGTTGTTCGAATGGAAATGGTTGGATTTTACCAGCTCAAAGTCAAACTCTTACGAGATTGGATGAATTCTGTTAATAATGGGTGGCAGCCTAAATTAGAATTGCCGTGCACATTTCCGTATCTAGTGCCGTTCTCATTTGGAGATGATAATGCTAGTGCCTTTTATCTCTTGGATGCTGATACTTTTAGATAGGCTGTTATATCTGAGCAGGGAATGCCACTGAAGGTCTGAAGGATGTAATGCCAAGGTAGGGCTGAGTTTGTTACAATGTTTTCCGAAATGCACTCATAGCTAACAACATATCGGACAATCTGAAACAAGAAGTCAGAAACTATTGTGCATAACGTTATTCCAAAATCATTTTCAGTTCATGGAGGATATCTCTGACATCCTCATGAAGATATGCTTGTTCTAGTAGGAAATGTTAAAAAGAGTATCTGTCGGTGATATGGCTAATTGGTTTGGTTGATAGGCTAATTGGCGATGGCATACTCTCCCTCGCAAGGAGACTCTTAGTAACCCTGTAGTGGATTGAGCTTAAGTCTTAACACTGCTCTGATTAGTGATTACAAATGACTCTGCTAGGGCTTTATAAGTAGCCATGGCTACTTCCTGACCAACAAATCTACTACCTTTTCTCTACCTCAAAGCTAGGAACTAACTGAAACAAGTTCGGAACAAAACAAAAACAAACTAGAACAACTTGAAACAAACTCTTAGTTACTTGTGGATGATGGTTGTTTCTTGCATCACATGTGGGTTATGTCGGTGAAAGGGTCCACAGCAGTGGGATTATTTTTTGTATAGAGTATATTTGAGATTCTTAACTTGGGAAATTAACTGATGATGACTGATCCTTCTTCGGCAATTTAATTAGTAGGAGGTCAGCCTGTTTAACTCCAATGCCTAAATTGAGAAGGGAGCAAGGACTCAACTCTGAGCTAATGGGGTTGGATCTCTTCACACAGTTATGTTGATGAGAGATTGTGTAGAAACAAGAGGAGCACATGAGGGCAGTGATGGCAGGTAAGAGGAGGGGTATAGTAGTGCAATGATCAACAAGGCAACTGTGATGGAGCCTGTTAGAATTTAAGCTTAATGGAATCATTTTCGATATGTTTCTTTTAGGTCTGGTTTCATGGAAAGACTACGATTGTCGCAAATACAGCTGTATATGACAATTATTTTGACATACTACATCTTGTTGTAATTGATAAAATAGTGTACATTAAGTCAGCAGTGTGTGACTGCCAGGACAAGACGTTATAAACAATGGAGTAAGAACAGATTGCTTGAAATTCAATTGGCAATTCTAGCTATGATTTTCAGCACATTGGTTGGTCATGGTTTGTCACAAATACGCAAATGATATTTTTTATAAAGAAATGACAATTAATGCATTCAATTATAGATTAAATTATGTATAGGAGAAGTCAAAAGAGTTTTCCAATAACACAAGCTTAGCTTAACAAAGTTTGTGATAGATAAATTGCCAATGACAAAGCTGTGACCTTTCTGAAATTATTATTAAGACGTGCAAGCTTATTTGCTTGACTATATTCAGAATAGCACTAACTTTGGGCATTTAATATACCCATAAGTTGCCAACCTGAGTAAATAGACATGTTAGAGAACTAAATAATGGAAAAACATGGTACTTCCAGGCTTCCAGCTGTTTGGCAACTATTTATGTCAAAGTATTGTCTTACATAGTCACCAACTCATGAAATGGATATTTTTGCTGAAAAGTGGGGAAAATATAATGTTTCTGCAGTGTGGGCTGAATTTGTTAATAGTTGATGGTTTCTAAATAATTTAATGTATGAATTGGACATTCTGGTGTAATAAAACCAAATGGCATCATTTCTGTCTTATTCAAATACAACGCTTTGCATTTTGAGCCTAGTAGCAGCCAATCCAAAAAATTTAGTAAGGCACTCAGCAGAAGGGCTAGAATCAAAGCGATGAAAAATTCCTGATACAATTATATCACTGTTATTTTGAGTTAATAAAATTAGAAGGAAAAAGTTATATAGAACAAATCTTGCTTACAGTTTTCCTCAAAAAACAGGGAATACTGTTTACACTTCCTGAGAATCTTGAAGTTGTTAATGTTGCATAGAAAAAAAAGTAAGCTGCTAAATTAAGTACACAACACACAACAGTGCTAAAAAAAAATGCACCCAGCATTTGTATGAAATGATTGATATTGTTGAGGCGTGTCACAGCTGAGGGAGGTCATGTATGACTGAGAAGTGGATCCTTTACTCTTTATATGATTGCAAATTACCCATAACATGTTATTAAATGGTCCAATTCTAGTGGTTGCTTATTGAGTAGCTTTATAAATTGTACACCAAGTGGTTTGCATCTGAGCTTTGGCTCACGTTTTACCATCTAAATGCTTGCAGGTGACTGAGACTGCAGACTTCCAAAAGGACCTGAGCTTGGACAGCTTAGACCAGGTGGAACTTGTTATGGCTTTTGAACAAGAGTTCTCCATTGAGATTCCTGATGACAAGGCTGACAAGCTAACCTGCTGTGCAGATGTTGCAAAACACATCATATCGGAATCTCAAATCAGTGATAAAAGTGCCGGTGGCTCCTGAGGGGCAGATGAAAGCGAGTTCAATGTTTCTTTTTGTGCTTAATGAGTCTTGGTTACAAAGGGTGATTTAGTTACCTTTTCCGGTACGGAAGGAAATGCTCTTCCAATGCCTTATATAGTCTGTTAATGTGAAAATGTTTCTACCTTGGTTAATCGGCTGTTTGTTACAAGAGAAGGTTTTTATGTGGATCATGGTTGATGTTCATGACTTATTACAGCACTGAATTCTACCAGCATAGCCAATGTTATGTGTTTTCTTTAAACTGATCTTTTCCTTTTTTTAAAAAAGAAAAAAAAATCTCCTGCAATGGATATTTTGGTTCTTTTAACCGCTGCTGTCCAGAATATTTCCCACTTGTGATATCAATTAACAGGCACTAGATGGTTGGCATGCGACGTGGTGCCATATGACTGGACCACGTCACTGCAACTTGTGATACAGAAGAGAACGAACCAGGGTAGCTCTCGCCTTATCCACCCTCTTGTAGTCTTGTTCCCGAACAGTGAACACCGTCACAGGTACCACTACCATATCATGTGATGTGCATGAGGCAGGGGAGTGCTTTGCTCCTCCACACCAACGAACCCAGCTATGGCCAAGGTAGCTTCTCCTCTCCTCGCCGCCGGGAGCTGCACTGCCATCACAGCCCAGCCGTCTTTGGGGAAAGGTGCTGCCGGTTTGTTCTGCAGTCGCGGCATCGTCAGCAAGCGTGCCAGGATAACAGCGAAGCTTGGTATGAATCCTCCATCTTCTCCAATTCTGTTTCTTCAGTTCGTTGGGGGGTCTCTTTGAAACAGCGAAAACTGATGCACGCAGGAGGAGATGGCGAGCTGAAGCCTCCAGGCAAGAAGAAGTTCATCACCAGGGAAGAGGAGCCAGAACAGTAAGCAGTGAACCTCACCTCACCTCACCTCACCATCTCCTCATAGCAGCAGCAGCCTGTGACTTGGCGTGGGGTGATGGAATGCAGGTACTGGCAGACCGCAGGGGAGAGGGAGGGCGAGAACCCCATGATGACACCCCTGCCCTACATCATCATCTTTGGCATGTCCACCCCCTTTGTCATCCTCGCCATCGCCTTCGCCAATGGCTGGATCAAGGTCCCTGTGCGATGAGCTCTTACCAACGACCATGACGCGGTTGCGCGATCAACCAATCAGGTCATCTTATCCAGCGAGAGTCCTGCGAGTTTGTACCTTCATATATAGAGACAAGAGTTCTTGTTTGTGTAAGCATAATTGCATGATCATATGGTGTACGTGTATGTAAGTATGTAACCCAAAACTTTCGGAGCTCCCAAGTGTTTACCTTATTGCAATATAACTTCAGTCTTCAGACATTCTTCCGATTCAGTGTCCTGTATCAATCTTCAGTCATTCGCTTGCACAAGAGAAGATTTGTACCGTCAGCAGGTGTATCACAGGCAGAACTACAACTTGGTTTTTGGTAGACCTCAAAACACATCCTGCTAGATTTTTTTTATTTAAAAAAGGGGTTAATGTGGAGCTAATGCTGTCAACGAATCGACCAATCTGCAGGTGGTGTAACAGAAGGTTCAGATGGTAACATGTTACATTTTAGCTCTGCAGCAGCAGCTTGCTTCCATATTTTTTACCATTGCAAATCACAAGTGCAACGACACACGCACAATTGGAATTAGGAGCATTTATAAGCGACATGGAGAATAGTAGAGCTCGGATAAATTACACCACAGGAAACCTTTTGTTTTTCCTTCATCAATTAGTCAACCATAAGTATGTGAATGACACCCGAACCAGTATTACAGTGTAATCAACCTTTAGGTAAACGCCGCATCATTTGCCAGTCACCTAGTTGGTTTTCTGTCAAATTCAGATTCATGGCAGTGCGGGTCGAGCCAATCACGAGGGGAGCTCTTTGGCGTGCTGGTACCACTTGCTCTAGCACCCATGAGCTCCCTTAGGCTCTCCACCTTGTTCTCCTGAGCATTGCCGGTGAATTTCCTATCTGCTTCCTTCAGCTTGTTCCGGAAACGCTGCTTCCGGCCAACAGTATCCAGCTCCTGCTGCTTTGCTTGAGATGGTGGAGCTCCATGCGGTCCCAGGTATATTTTCTCATCTTTTGCCTGTGAACACCAATGAACCAGTAGTTCATAAAGGTGAAACATTATTTTTTCTAAACAAAAGGGGAGATATAACAGACAATAAAATCTTATGAGAGAGAGAGAGAGAGTTGAGAAAAGAATTCCAAAACGTACCTGTAGAGGTTCAGGATCTTTTTCTTTGGGGACACTAGGCTCAGTCACATCATTATCTTGATTGGGCAAATTAGGAATAACGTATCCATCAGTATCTGCGATCGCACCATCAACATTAGAAGGATGTGTAAAACAGCAGCAGTGCAGAACACATGGAGCTCGGCATGGTACACAATTCATAGAACATGTTTAAGTCTGACAGAGAAATCTGTCAAAATCTACTACTGCAATGACTACTAAGTTGTAGTTACATGTCACAATTAAAGTCATATGTCGAAAGATTTATAGTGTTACCTGAGCTGGCTCAACCTCATGTCATATATCTCCAATTTTTAGTATGAAATGGAAAATGCATCTTAACGCTTATATTTTTGTTTCATCAGCTCATAACCTTTGGTTTTGTCTAGAACGAAGGCATACATTCTGCTAAGATATTTGTGCAATCTCCACTAACTAAGATCAAGAATAAAAAAGTAGGGGTGAAGGTGAAATTCACAATTTCGTTTCTTAAAACTGGCAAATGTTCTTGCAGTTTATAAAACCCTTG
>CM039124.1:41959157-42067275 GCA_022036555.1 Microstegium vimineum | reverse complement strand
ATAAAACCCTTGGTAGTAGGTCACTACCATGTTGCTCTTACACCTGAAATTCGCCACGGTTCTTTCAGCATCAGGCTAGAGCAGCCCCTACTCCGATTGTACACCCCAGGGACCCAAACTTCGCTCTAAAGCTCTAAACTTGTTCCCCAGACAACGCGCATGCTTTGCACACAGCCCAGCCTCGAGCAATTCCTCAATGAACAATAACAGAATAGAATCACAAGCACCAGTAGGAGGCCAGGGCCAGGGAACCATCACCTACAGCATCCGTTCCTCAAAACATCTCTACCCGTACCCGAAGCTAGCAGCTGTCGGTAAGCAAGCAAGTCAAGAAACGATGGCGCGTCACGGTTACTCACCCCACTCGTCTTCCTCGGCGGCCGCGGCCTCAAGCGGTGGGGCCACCTCCACCGGCGAGGGGGAACGGGCGGCCATGGGTGGTACGCGAGGCCCGTAGCCGCCGCCTCGACGGATCGGAGATGGGAAACCTCTCGCCCTGGGCCCACTTTGAGTTTATGGTGTGGTCCCTCTCTCGATTCCGTGCCGTCCGTCTTGCTGGTAGCAGTAGAGGGCCGAAACCGCAGAAGCAGAGAGGTTCTGTGTGGGCTTCTGGGCCTACTCAAGCAGCCCTCCAGAGATGAGACGGGAACGGGACGTCCTTTTTTTTTTGGAAGTGACTAGGCATCGTTCGACTGATTTTTTGTTTGTGTTTCAGTCAGTTTTTTTTCAAAAAGTCAGAATAGGACACATGTGCATGGAGCCAATACATACGAACCCAGGTTGGTGGGTAACACGCAAATCGAAGCCGGCAAGACCCAGCGTAAGAATCGAGCTACTATTTTAGCCGTTGACCTCTCAATAAGTAACTCAGCAAGCTGCTAGTGTTTAAACTGTATAAACAAGCTGCTAGTGTTTAAACTGTATATTGAACATTGCTGCAGCTACTGAATAGGTAATAAACACCTTGCAAGTCGAGTTCTACCTGTATGTTGAACTGAACCACCGAAGTCTATAGAGAACATGCAGTCCAATTATTGCTCAAGCTGTTGTCAAAAACTTTTTCACTGCAGATCGGCAAAAACCCAGTGCACAACACTAAACTCAAAAAAAGAACAACAACTGTTGCCAAAAGGACTAGAAATCTGTAGCTGTTGAGCATATAGAACAAGGATACTAGAGTGTCCAATTTTGTTTTGTTCCCAAAAACTAACAGCTTGAGCTCCAAATCCCAAAAAATATTTTAAATCAACTCCAATTGACATGATATTTGAAACACGACTTCATCTAATCATGCGCAGAATACTCAATTATAGACTATTGTTAGTCCATTGCATACTCAGTTGCAATTTGGGATATAGGGTAATTACAAGTACAAACACATATTACTGCCTATAAAATTCCAACTTCGAAAAAACAGTTAACTAAAGATGAATTTCAAAACAACTAAGAAAAACGTCCGGCACTTGGTCAAAAAGTTACTCACATTGTGCCAAATGTAGCATATGTGCTCTAGGATGAAATGAACATTAACAACTTTATCACTCACATAGAGACCAAGGTTGTGAACCTGACCACCATCAGATCGTCAAGCTATATGGTGTTTGGTCGGCATGCAGTCAGAAATCAGTTTTGGAAATCGACAAAAAATGGCACTGAATCAAATAATAGCGGCAACAAATACAAGCGGTCGAGCAATGTGGAACTAGATAACCTGCTAACCTAGCAAAAACCTTGCAAGCAGCTTGCTCAGCGCCGCCAGGACTAGCCAAACCCTGCAAAAGCCTGATAACACCAGGAAAGGAGGTTATGATAGGATGAATGCCATCCGATTGGAGGAAGTTCAACACCTAGATCCATACTTTATATTGTTACTAACCTCCATGACAGAGATCTCCCTGCATCCTTGTTGGCCTGCAGCAAGCCAATAGAGCTTGCATATGTAAAATAATACTGAACCTAGATTCTACATCACTGAACCAAAACTTATGCTGAAAACAGAATCTGCTGGACTAAAACTGAACCTAAAGTAAAACTAAAAATAAACTCTAGTTTACTTAAACTAAACTAAAACTGAAAATAGGCAACACTCAACTGAACCTTTACAAACAGATGGAGGCAGGAAACAAACGTCATAACTGAAAGAGAGGCAAACAGAATAAACATAAACATAAACATAAACAACTCCATATAGCTCCTAGCATCTCCGCCTTCTCATCGCTTTGATTTACTGTTTGCGTACGATTAGCGAACCGTGTTATGTCATGTGCATCTCTGTACTGTTGTTTGTTGCCTGGTCGACGGTGTTTTCTATTAGGGAATAATCAAACAAGATCACACACGAGACATAGATTTTACGTGGAAAACCCTTGCAGGGAAAACCACGGGCGCCAACCGGCGATCTTCACTATATGAGGAGAGTGTTTACAGAACGCAGGGAATACAATGAGTCGTCAGCTCTTCCCGTGCGGCTTACAAGATGTATTTATAGGACGGACTGACTGCAGTCCAACACGGAAACAAATCCGCTAATAAACATAATCCGAACCATGGGCCCTCCAGGCGTCCCCACAAGACTCACGTTATAATTCGGATCATATTCCAACAAACTCCACCTTGAGACGAATTCCATCTTGTAGCAAATGAAGTATCATCAATCAACTCACTTCAATAATAAATAATCACCGGCGCCAAAAGTCGCTAGGACTTAAACTGTAATACCAACTAAGCGTGAGCATAGCTCAAACTTAGCTCCAGGAATAGACTTTGTCAACATATCAGCGGGATTCTCATGAGTACTTATCTTGCATATCTTCACATCACCTTCAACAATAACACCTCAAATAAAATGATATCTCACATCGATGTGCTTAGTCCTTTCATGAAACATCTGATCTTTAGTCAGACAAATAGCACTCTGGCTATCACAATGTATAGTAGTGCAAGAAGTAACCCGTAAAGTTCAGAGTATAAACCTCTCAACCAAATAGCTTCCTTACAAGTTTAAGAAATAACCATATATTCAGCTTCTGTAGTAGACAGAGCAACTGCAGCCTGGTACACTTGCGTGTAAATAACCAATGAACCTTCTGATATAACCAAAGATGTGCACTTGACTGGAATAGGTGAACACCAAGAATAGAGCAGAAGATTTCAGAACTCTGCCTTGGACTAGACGTTGCAATAAACGTCGAGTCGCCTATTGAAAGGCACAGAAGAAATCGCCCAACAAACAAACAACAATAATATACTGAACTTGATCCCGGTCTTGGACAGACGAAAGAAATCGTCTAGCAAATAATTTCAACAACGATGCACCAAAACTTTTGTCCAGAAGAAAATATAATCTGCAGAAATCTAGGTATGAATTGAAACCTAACATGAACCTGCAGCCTACGTACACGTCTGTACGAACAACTGAAATCAGTCAATAAATTTCTTCTGGATAGATTGATGTGTGCCGTAGCGAAATCCACCAGGGAACCAAACCAGGATGAGCGTGCAAAAGTCCTGCACTTTGTCACGAACACCAAACGCACGCAGCTCCTCTCCACCTTGATTCACGTACACGAACCTCGATGCGAGAGTAGGTATAGTATGCAGCAAATTGATTTTCCCTCCTGACGCAGCAGCAGATGGATTTCTTAAAACCGACTCCGTCTCGGTCTACCAGCAGCAAACAACGACGGATTCACGTCCCGATTGGACACGGCAGGCCGCGCGAGTAGATGAGGGCTCCGGCTTCAACTCTAACTCGCACAGGCGAACAGGGAAACACCGACTTTCGTGCGCAGCAACTTTAGCCAACGGATCAGAACCCGTTACTAACTCCGCCTTGGACTCGATGCTTCGAGTCGCCGATTGGATGGCACGGAGACACGACGATAGCAGCTTTGGATTCGAAGACGATATGCAGCAGAAGATCAACTCCGCCTTGGATTCGACGAGTGGAAGCGTTAGAATCGCCGATTGACTCGGCACGGAAGAATTCGTCGAAAAATAATCCAAACGCACGGCAACCTCAACTCAGTAATTTGATCTCTCCACGGAAAGCTCTGGCGGCGGCAGATAAATAGGGACTTAACCCTAATCTTGGAAGACGATGAATAACAGGGAATAAAACCCTAATTTTTCAATCAATCTCGTGTCCGGCTCTGATACCACTTGTTAGGAAATAATGTAAACAAGATCGAACACGAGACAATAATGTTTTTTAACGAGATTCGAACATATGCCTACATCCTCGAGGCATGATTATGAGCACTCCTCCCCAACAGCTAGAATAACTATCTTATATCGTCTTGTGGTTACAATAGGGTTGGGGTTATATTGAAGACATACTAGAATTGAAATTGATATATTGAAGGTGAAAGAACACACATAGACATAGATCTAGACTGTTAAAAACCAAGATTGAACCCTAAGACTACTAAAAAATTGAAGCAGCACCATATCAGGTGAGTAGAGGTTATAACAGAAAAGCCTTGTGATGTGTTGTATTACACCAACCAAATTCCCAGTTGCCAATATTTTTCCCTCATCAGGATAACTACACAGGTTGGCACGTGGCACCAGCAGCAAAGAAAAATGGATAGGGACAGGGACAACCCCAGTGTGGATCAACACAACACCTAAGGGAATATATAAAAGAAATTGGAAATTGCTTGGAAACATTATAACTAAAAAAACATAACTAAAACATAGTTTCTAAAAATAAAAAATGAAACTGGACATTGACAATAGATCACAGTTGCTTCAAAATAATACGATTACAAAATATAAAAGGAACAAATAAAAAAAAATAACAATGTGTGACCAGAAAAAAAACAGAAAATAACACCAAACACACATGGTGACCAAAACTAAAGCAATTATATCTGTAGCTATTTTCAAGGAAATAAAATGAAGATTGGGAGAAAATACAGGAACTTATACTGAATATATAACTTGAACCTAAATTCTGGATACTATGGAACATGAACAAACAATGAAATGCTAAACTAAAACAAAACAAGACTAAACTAAAAACTGAAGTGATAACTAATCTGAAACAAAAGTCTAGGTACCCTGAAATCTGAACTATGACTGAAAAAATAGAGTAAACTAATAAATAAACTGAAAACATAACTGAACCTGAAACTAAAATCTGTTAAATATAGTGCAAGCTTGCAGGTAGTCTTGTGCAGTATTTTGCTAAATCATTTTTGAGATAGCTGACAACAGAGTACCCCAGCTTAAAGTTCTAATATGGTGATAACATACGCCGGAAAAATCTGCACTATGCCAGCTAGCATGCAAGTAGATTGGTACGGCGACAGAGTTACCAAACAAGGGTAGAAAGGAACGTGTGCACATATCTAATTAGAGCATTTCTCTTGAGACGAAGTGAAAAAAGCCTGAACACATGGGTATGGGATGCCGTCACTAGATCCATCGAGAAAAATAAAAATGACAAGCAAGCACACTGGTTAAGAAAACATTCTAATCCTTTGATAATGGGTGTCATCACTAGGTACCCTGAAACCAAAACTAAAACTGGGGTACTAACCAGTGAGACATAGATGATGGATCTGCAACTGAGCTACCCATCCGTTAATAGGGCGACCATCCATTAAATTGAAGCTAAAAGGAAATTAATAGAAAGAACTAATAACCATGAAAAAACAAGAATAACAAGCAAAGCATGCAATTAATTATAAATGTAGATTGCTGTATCATGAAAGTTACATTGCACAGAATATGAAACCACAACCACACTTGGCTCAGTCAGCTATTACTATGAATCTTCTCTAACTCACTGAACTACTGTCATCCTAATGTACTTATCTACACAACCTAAACAAAAATTCTGCTTGTGAGATCAAAACATGGCTAGTTTCTGGAAACGAACTAGACACAGAGAGGCAACATGCCACTTTGGACTAAGGACAAAATGAAAAGAACAAAGTACAATTGTTGTTGAACAAAATACATATGTTGCACTGGCGCCTCCAAAATAAGTAGCATATGAAATAGTAGAATCAGTGGCTAAATACTACTATATAAGCCACAAGCACAAAATTGATCCAATGAAATGAAAGATAAAAAGCAATACTCATCATTGTTCTCAGCAGCAGTATAGCAACAATAATTATTTGTCAAATATAATACATATGTATCTAATCTCACACACACAGACACAAAGCACACCACATGAGAGCACAGTACCAGCAACGAGAGACTCCATGAGGAGAGGATCTCAAGCAAGGAGAGGTGTAGGCCCACCCAGACCCACTAGTTAATGATCCACAAGCTCTTGCTACTACCAAAGCTGATGACCGATGATCTCCTCTCCTTGTTTATTTATTCTTCCTCTCACACACGTACAATCACAACAAACTCGTTCACGAAATTAAAATCAAACAGGATCCATGTAATGCAGTGGATCGGATGCAGCACAGATGCCGAGCACACACAGCTAAACTAGCATCTCTGACATGAAGTATCAAGCTAAAGCAGCAGACGAGTGCCTAACATAAACACTGAAACGCAATAACCTGAATTAGGATGGGTTCAGTAACTAAAACTGAAACTAGAATACTGAAAAAAATCCAAACCACCGTGGACACTAAAAACACTACAGATCCAAGCTAACTTAGATCACATCACACAGATTAGGGACCTGAGCATAATTCAGGGTGGGCGGAGATTAGGCATGAGAAACTGTTAAAAATATTGTTACAATCCGATGAATAAGAACAATTTTTGAAAAATTCAACTGTCTGATTGATAGAAGACTGAAAATTTTAAGGAAACATTGCGTGCACATGGAAAAACAAACCATTCAGAAAACAAAAAAAAACGAACGGAAGCAAACTACAAGCAGATAGGATTCAATTAAGAGAAGAGTGTTCTAGCTCCATGACTTGGTCTTGGGCCACCTTATCTAATTCACACACTTAGATGAAAGGTTAGTCCAAAAGAAATGAGCTCTCCCCACCGACCGGGTTGGACGAGGCGAACAACATCTTCCACCGGGCGGTCTAGGGAAGCAATGAATCTACAGAGATCAAAACACAAACGGTGAAAATGAAAACACTAAAAAAAACCAAATCTGGATTCAAAGGATAGGGGAGAGGTGCTACCACATAGGCACTCCCGCGAGTGCCGCCAAAGCAGCTCATCCCCCCCTTTTGGAAGATGAACGGGAAGCGCAAGGAGAAGGGGTGCGCAGAATTTTTGAGAGGAAGAAAGAGATAAAAGGTTAGGCGCGGGATTAGAAAAGATAATAATTGCGTATCGGATCCTTTTTTTTTTTGACAACAGCGTATCGGATCTTTGAGCGTGCATTGAGACCCAATAGAGAAACACATACATAATAACTTCGTCTTGCTGAAAACACAAAACGGGCTGAACAATGCAGCCCACACAGACAAAGCAAGCCCAAAAAACCATTCGACCGATGGGAGAGACAAAACAACCGATAGATGATTAGAAATTCCATTTTTTTTTCTTGGTCCATACAGATAAATCACCATATGGCATTATTTCCTCTTATTATGTGTAAAAAAATATAGAAACTTGGGGAAGAATTCGGTTAAACTAAAGTAAACATTTTTTTTGTGTGCAGATAAATGTCTAGCATTTTATACGTGATTTGTTGAGACAGCATGCATATTGGAATTATTGATGTACTATTTTTTTTCCTCAAAATTTCAAGAGATTTTTCATATATAATGTTAGTGGTATGACCTAGTCCTACCCCACCCTTGAAGAAAGGTCCAAGTTCTAAGGGCTATGCATGTGTAATAGTTTATAAACTAACTAAGAGCAACTTCATTAGATTAAGAAAACTCAATCCACCTAAATCTATATCTTCTATATATTGTATGTATAAGGTCTTGTTTGGATGCGTATGTATCTATCTCAAACCACACGTGTTAGAGTGAATTGGAGTGGAACTTAGTTTAAATCGATTCCAATCCACATCCATCTCAACATATGTGTCCAATCCACATCCACCTCAACACTTGTGCACATCTAAGCAAGCCCTAAAGGAACAAAGAAATTGGAAATCCATTGTTACCCACGTTACGTTAGATTGACTGGTGAGTCCATTAGATAAGAACGACAGGAACATATGCTTGTTCTCTTCTCACACATGGCTAGATGATTATGTACCCACTTTCACCGCCGCGAACCCTTCATCACACTACTACACAAGGGGCTTCTAACCCTGGTTGAAAAGGGCCTTTAGTCCCGGTGCCTGAACCGGGACTAAGGATTCGGGACTAAATATCCATCCTTTAGTCCTGGTTCGTAGCCCCGGGACTAAAGCCTGACATTTAGCCCCGGTTGGTAATACCAACCGAGACTAAAGGGTGCACCAGGGGGTGCCAGTGGGGCCACGACGTTGCACCCTTTATTCCCAGTTGGTAATACCAACCGGGGCTAAAGGTCCTTTTTTTACAGATTTTAGTATTGCTTATTTTGTTTTTTTAATTAGATTAGGTATTCATATGTGTATTCTTCGCTGCTAATATATGTATTCGCGCACTTATAATTTAGTTTCAAGCATTAAACACACAATTAAACTATGAAACTATATATATAAATATATTATGGAGCTATATATACATAAGTATAATATATATACACATAAAATTTACATCATTATCCATTCATATTTGTTTTAGGACACAATCGCTCTCGCCACTTAAATGTCATACAAATGTTCATCTTGATTTGACTTCAATGGTTCAGCCGAGTTGAAATAGAACTCGCCTTCGGGTTTGAGCACTTTTCCAAAAAGAAATCCTGCAAGTGTCTCTTGAATACCTCTGAGGCGGACCTTATCCAACACTTGTCGCTTCAACCATTCATCCTTCAATTTGCATTATAAAGAAACAAGTGTTAATATACATAAGATTTATTCAATAGCAACAAATAAATAAAATAGATTTATTATATATACATATTACATACTTTTAGTTTCTCTGTAAAAGTTCTTCTTGCATACACCGTGAGGAACTCGCAAACATAGTATCCACATAGATTGTTGCCTTGTGGCTGCCATAGAACCCACTATAAGCTATGAAAAGATTACTATCGTCATCATACACATATGTTAAAGCATGCTAAGGTAACAAATTATGAGAGCTCGTAGAACTTACACTTAGCAGGATAGGACCACGAAGTGGCACTTCTAGGTCCGGAAGATGTTTCTTAACGAACCAAGCCCAAACCTTGCTCAATAATTGGATCATTAATTAATTAACTATTGCAGTATAGTTAAAGAGCATGAATCCATATTTAAAGATCAAAGTTACCCTTTGATAATGTCTATCATATCTTGTTAATCTCCCAGTGGTTTTCTCAATGAGTCATAGATTACCAATTGACTTCTGGACATATCGAAGACTATGAGTATCCAGTGAAAACTATATTTCTTTATAGAGTCAACATATATATCTTTATGCTGATTTGGGTAAGTAAGAAAAATTGTACAAACGATAACAACACTCACCCAAAGTTGTAGGGGAAGAGTATATATCTTTTGTTCTTTTGGTTGATCAAGAACCTCCGAATATTCCTCTCCGTTTGAGGTATCCATTGATCGCGGGGAGTGTTTGGATTCGAGAATATAAGAATTGAACGGCGCATAGGAAGCTCTCTAGACCAATTCAGGAAAACTGAGAGTTCAAACAGAAATGGATGATATCTATACACATAATGCGCATTGCCTTTTTCCTGTTCTTCTCGGTTCATTTGTTTTTGTTTGCTATTTTCTTTTTTCCCGTAGATGACCCTTTGATCAGTCTCCTTGTCTTCACTCGGTTTTCTGTTTCCTACCTGCCACCTTATCGCTTATTTGTTCATGGGGCATCATGGAAGTGGGCAGCACTCTGAAAAATGTGTTTATGATGTGTTTACTTGCTGATTTAGGCTTTGGAAACTACACCTCTATGATTTTAGCTGATTTATTTCAGAGCACTTTTTATAAACTTTGTTAGTCATCACTCAAGGTGGAGTGACAAAATTATTTTGCGCTGTCATTTTAGATTATGGAACTCTTTTAGCAATTTTGTGTATAGAATTCTTACAACTCCATCAACTGTTGTTCCTTTTAAGAATGACTAGTTTATTGCTTGTCTATTTACTGGACATCACAGGGAAGTGGACTGGACTCTAATAGATGTCTTCAAGATACATTTACTTGTTATTTACGCTTTGGAAACTAGGTTCTCTCAAATCTTAGCTTATTTACTTCAGAGTACTGTTTCAGTTAACTTCAGTTAATTGCTTAAGGTGGAGTGATGTGTTTTCTTTGCAACTTTACGACATGTAAATTACTTGTATAATCATGCATTCTTAGATTTTCATTTGTATTTTGTAAATATCGTGGGGACTTAGTTACTTCTTTATGTGTTATCATGCATTGCTTTGTAAATGTATCCAGAAATTAAGAATGCATTTTCCTTTTGCAGTTCTATTAATATCCAAGATCAGCGTGATAGACTTTTGGAGCTAGTATGGCGACTAAGCCAAAAGGTATTCTCTCTTGTTCATGCATTACAAGTTTGTAACAAATTTTAATACAACACTATGTAAATAATATACTTCTCCTATTTCTACATGATTTATGTTTTAGGATCCCAATGTTGGACTCTCTAGTTTCAGGGGATTTTAATAGAGATTTTAGATTTTGCATGCTCAAATAATATTTTTATTTTATTTTAGTCGATGAAAAAAGACATATAGAGTTGATGTTTAATCTTCTGGACCTAAAGATCAATGAGAAAGATCAAACCATTTCATGCAAATTGAAGTTACCATAAAAAATGCCAACACAATGTGATGGTAAAGATCAAGGTCAAAGTCCTACACTATTTTTGGATCTATATTGCAAAAATAAAGATGGCAAGCGATGCTGCAAAGTGATGAAAGAGATAAACCATCCAACCATCTTAAATGTGAAAGCTATTCAGAAAAACAAATCTGAGTCTCAATTACTGTTATGGGTTGAACCGTAGTTGGATTATCTGGAGAGATTGTTACGGAAGGGTCCTTCAGTACCCAAAAGCAAGAGGACATTGCTTCCCACTAGGATTTTTCGGAATATTGTGAGGTATATACTCTTCAAACTATTTCAATTTATTTGTGATTATTTGTTGTAATTATTTGATTTTACAATGTGTAGACAAATTATCAATGGCATGAACTACTTACAGATGCAAGGATTTTATCATGGAAACTTCACACTGAAAGGAACCTTCTACAATGAAATTAAGCTTGAAATCTTTGTGAAGCTAAAGAACTTCAGGGATAAAAGTAATAAACTCTTCTCTTTTCTAAAATACTTATTCTCATTTTGTTAATTAATACATGTCTTGTTGGCCCTCGATTTCCTTTGCACAAGTGAGTAGCTAGTTCACCAACATACATACATCCTCACACGACTAGAGGTGGAAAAACAGGTTGAGCATAATGTTACTAACCTTACAAATGACGAAAGATGACCACATTAGTGGAGATGACTGTATATATATAGATAGCCACATAGGCTATATGGGCCTATAGAATGGGCCTTGATATACCCTTAACGGCTTCAAACTCAAGGTGGAAGTGGAGGATCTGAAGCGTTGAGTTTGATCAAATGAAGCCGATGCTGCTCCCGAGTTTGAGCTTTCATGAAAAAATCTGCCAGCTGCAGCTCAGAGGGTACATACTGAAGATCAATGGTCTTCTGATGACAGTGAGAACGAGTGAAAAAGGCATCAACACCAATATGCTTCGTGAGATCATGTTTGACAGGGTCATTGGCAATTTGTATGGCTCCAGTGTTATCGCACAAAAGAGGTGTGGGTGCATCACAAGAGATACCAAAATCAGCAAGTAACCATCGGAGCCATACAATCTCTGCAGTGGTAGTAGCCAGTGCTCGAAGTTCTGCTTACGTACTAGAGCGAGAGACAACAACTTGTTTCTTGGATTTCCATGCAAGAGGAGAAGAACCAAGAAGAATACAATAGCCTGTGATTGAGCGACAATCTGTGGGGGTCACTTGCCCAAGTGGAATCTGAATAAGCATGAAGCTGAAGCGGACTATCACAAGCATAAAAATAAGCATTGAGATGAGGTCCCTCTTAAATAACGTAGCACACGCAGCAAATGGCCAAAATGAACAGAAGTAGGAGCACTCACAAACTGACTTAGAATGTGAACAACATGAGCAATGTTAGGTCTAGTAATAGTAAGATAGACAAGACTGCCCACAAGATGCCGATAGCGAGAAGGATCCTGAAGAGGTGTTCCATCAGTAGCACGAAGTTGCAAGTGCATATCCATAGGTGTGGCAGTTGTATGATTATCAGTAATGCCCGAACGATCAATCAGGTCATGTATGTATTTTGACTGAGAGAGGTAATAGCCATTAGCAGAATGTGAAACCTCAATGCCCAAGAAATAACTGAGGGGACCCAAATCAGACATTTGAAATTGCACACCAAGTTGCTTCTTCACATGGGAAATGTGTTCCACATCATCTCCAGTAATTAAAATGTCATCAACATATAGAAGGAGCAAAGTACGCCCACGCGAAGAGAGGTGAATAAATAGAGTAGGATCATGAGCACTAGCTGAAAAACCAGCAACATGTATCACAGAAACAAATCTCTCAAACCAAGCACGAGGAGCCTATTTGAGACCATATAGGGCTCGTCAAAGATGACAAACATATCCTAAGGGGGCATCAACACCTGGATGTGGCTGCATGTAAACTTATTCATTCAAATCACCATGAAGAAAAGCATTCTTAACATCCATCTGAGAGATCACCCAAGTGGAAGTGGCAGCCACTGCAATCAATGTACGTACGGTAGTCATATGAGCAACATGTGCAAATGTCTCATCATAATCACGGCCTTGAGCCTGCTGTAATCCTCTTGCAACAAGTCTAGATTTATATCTCTCTATAGAACCATCAGATTTTCGCTTAGCTCCCCTACATATGTGATATATGAGTTTGGTTCATTTTGATCACATATGCATGAATAAGAATTGTGGGAGAGTAAGCGTGATACCAATCGGAGTGCAATATTAACCATCCTTAGCACCATGAATGCCTAGAAACCACTTGAAAAACAACTTGGAAACACTTTGAGAGAACTAGATACCACTTAAAGATGTAAGACTTAAGCATACTACTTCTTCAAGCACCAAGATATTGTGTTTCTAGCAATCACCACACAAGCATATCATGAATGTAAGTACATATGCAAGCAAGCACTTATGAATGTACAAAGATATGCAACAACTTTATCATAGGCTTGCTCCCCCTACTTGTGTGCTTTCATTTTCAAATTTTTAAAAATTAATTTTTCTTTGTCTTACTACTTACTCTTACTAACTTCTCCCCCTTTGTCATCTATTATCATAAAAGATGTGCTCAAAGGTTTGATTATTGGAGAGAAGCTTAGTTGTGGTTCAATCTAGATTACTTGCCCCAAGTTATTTAACTCGGTTTAAACCATGGACAAGCTTGTTCACACATCCTAGAATGGTTATCTTGCCCATGTTGAGCTAAACATTTGAAGTTCATGATCTAGATCAAATACTAGGATTGCAAGCCCACAAATATGTCATATGCCACCACTAGATCAAGTCAAGCATAGAAGCAATAGTGGTACCATATAAGCATCAAATCATTTGATTTCCATGAATGAGCCTAATGAATTAATGTCTAGATGCACTAACAGGTCCTAATAATGGATGAATGACATGTCAATCAACTTGTACCTTGCTTTGCTCGAAGGAGAGGCATGTCATATATGGGGGTGCATCAACACATATTTGAGAAGTCAAGAATGTTCAACTCATTTCTTAGCTTGCAAAACCTCTTCTTATCAAGTGGCTTGGTGAATATGTCGGCAAGTTGATCATCGGTGCCAACACTTGTGATTTTGATATCACCCTTTAGTTGATGGTCTCTTATGAAGTGGTGTCTCACATCAATGTGCTTGGTTCTTGAATGTTGAACCGGATTGTTGGTTAGCTTCACCGCACTTTCATTGTCACATAACAATGGCACTTGCTTGAAATTGATCCCATAGTCATTCAAAGTTGCCTTCATCCAAAGTAATTGAGCACAACAACTCCCCGCACTTATGTATTCAGCTTCGGTGGTAGAGAGTGTAACACTATTTTGCTTCTTTGATGACCAAGATACAAGTGACATGCCTAGCATTTGACATGTGCCCGATGTGCTCTTTCTATCAATCTTGCATCCCGCATAGTCGGAGTTCGAATATCCAATCAACTCAAAGTTGGACCCCTTGGGATACCATAATCCAACATCTTGTGTATGCTTCAAGTACCTCAATATTCTCTTTGTAGCCTTCAAGTGACTTTCTC
Source organism: Microstegium vimineum (assembly GCA_022036555.1). Taxonomy (NCBI): domain Eukaryota; kingdom Viridiplantae; phylum Streptophyta; class Magnoliopsida; order Poales; family Poaceae; genus Microstegium; species Microstegium vimineum. Next base: position 42,052,887 of record CM039124.1, on the reverse strand, counting down.
TTAGAGAGGCTTGGAATCTTGCACACATGCATACACTAAACATCACATCTGGCCTAGAAGCGGTCACATAGAGTAAGCTTCCAATCATAGACCGATACAACTTTTGATCCACCATATTGCCACTAGTATCACTATCCAAGTGTCCATTAGTGCCCATTGGAGTGCTAATGCCTTTAGAATCTTCTAAGCCAAACTTCTTCATCATATCCTTTATGTACTTGCCTTGACTCACAAAGGTGTCATTCTTCAATTGCTTGATTTGAAGACCAAGGAAGTAGCTAAGTTCACCAATCATTGACATTTCAAACTCATTTGCCATCATCTTGCCAAATTGTTCACAAAAATCTTGATTGGTTGAACCGAATATGATGTCATCCACATATATTTGAAGCACAAATAGATCCTTGCCAAGCTTCTTGGTGAAGAGAGTAGTATCAACCTTCCCCATGATGAACCCTTTAGATAGAAGGAAGTCCCTTAATCTTTCATACCATGCTCTAGGTGCTTGCTTCAAGCCATATAAAGCCTTTCTCAACTTGTACACATGGTTGGGCTTCTTGTCATCTTCAAATCCGGGAGGTTGCTCAACATATACTAGCTCATTGATGTATCCATTCAAGAAAGCACTCTTCACATCCATTTGGTATAGCTTGATGTTGTGTGCACATGCATAGGCCAATAGGATTCTAATTGCCTCTAATCTTGCAACCGGTGCATAGGTTTCTCCAAAGTCAAGACCCTCAACTTGAGTGTATCCTTGAGCTACCAATCTTGCTTTGTTCCTCACAACTATACCATCTTGGTCTTGTTTGTTTCTAAATACCCATCTTGTGTCAATCACATTGTAGTTCTTGGGTCTTTCAACTAGTTCCAAAACTTGGTTCCTAGTGAAATTGTTGAGCTCTTCATGCATAGCATTGACCCAATCAACATCTTGTAAGGTTTTATCAATATTTGTTGGCTCTATGGATGAAACAAAAGAGTAGTGCTCACAAAAGGATGCCAATCTTGATCTTGTTTGAACACCACTTGTAATATCACTAACTATTTGATCAATGGGGTGATCTCTTGCAATGTTGGTCGGTTGGAGAGTTGGGAGTTGATTGCTTGAGCTTGGTTGAGATGAACTAGCAACTTGTTGATATTGTGCTTGAGAGCCACTAGTTTGCTTGATAGGTGAGTTGAGCACTTGATCTTTGTCATCTTCGATGTCAATCACTTGCTTTGGCCTAATGTCACCAATATCCATGTTCTTCATAGCATTAGCCAATTGAGATCCACTCACATCTTCTAGATTTTCATGATCATCTTGAGAGTCATTGGTTTCATCAAACTCAACATCATGGACTTCCTCAAGTACACCACTGGCCGAATTCCACACTCTATAGGCTTTGTTTGTGGTTGAGTAACCAAGTAAGAACCCTTCATCACATTTCTTGTTAAACTTCCCAAGTCTTGTGCCTTTCTTCAAGATGTAGCATTTGCACCCAAAGACTCTAAAGTATGCAATGTTGGGCTTTCTTCCATTCAATAGTTCATATGGTGTCTTTTCCATCATTGGGTGACAATACAACCGGTTGCTAGAGTAGCAAGCGGTGTTGATAGCTTCGGCCCAAAAGGATTGACTCACATTGTACTCACTAAGCATAGACCTTGCCATATAAATTAATGTTCTATTTTTCCTCTCAAAAAGGCCATTTGATTGTGGAGTGTATTTGGTGGAGAATTGATGTTTGATCCCAATCTCATCATATAGCTCATCAACTCTTGTATTCTTGAATTCACTTTCATTGTCACTTCTCACTTTCTTGATGGTGATCTCAAACTCATTGTGACACCTCTTGACAAAAGATTTGAATGTGGCAAATATATCACTCTTATCATTGAGAAAGAATACCCAATTGTATCTTTTAAGATCATCCACTATCACAAATCCATACGTGTTGCCTCCAATACTAGTGTATGTTGTTGGTCCAAATAGATCCATGTGCAACAACTCAAATGGTCTACTAGTGCTCATCGTGCTCTTCTTGGGATGGGTGTTACCTCCTTGTTTGCCGGCTTGACAAGAGCTACAAAGTTTGTCTTTCTCAAAAACAACATCTTTCAAGCCTCTTACTAAGTCATGTTTGATCAATCTATTCAATTGCTTCATCCCAACATTACCAAGCCTTCTATGCCATAACCAACCCATACTTGATTTAGTGAGCAAGCAAGTTGACAATTGAGCTTCACTAGCATTAAAATCAACTAGGTAGAGGTTCTCATATCTAAATCCTTTGAATATCAAGTTTGAACCATCTACACTAATGATCTCAACATCATCTATTCTGAATATACATTTGAATCCAAGATCACACAATTGGGCTACCGATAGCAAATTGAAATTCAATCTCTCAACTAGCAAGACATTGGATATGCTCAAGTCATTGAATATTGAAATATTACCAAGACCCTTGACCTTGCCCTTTCCATTATCACCAAATGTAATCCTATCAATGCCATCATTGGTGTTGGAGTTGATTGATTTGAACATTCTAGAATCTCCGGTCATATGTTGAGTGCACCCACTATCAAGCACCCAATGTCTTCCTCCGGCTTTGTAATTTACCTACAAAACAAATTAGTTTATTTTAGGTACCCATACTTGTTTGGGTCCTCCAAAGTTAGTGACCAAGGATTTTGGCACCCAAATAGCCTTCTTCTTAGGGCCAACAATGGATGTGCCAACATACTTAGCCATGATACCTTTAACACTTTTGGTAAGCATATAATAAGAATCAAAGTGCATAGAGGTAGATTTATCAAACTTGGTTTGGCTCATGTTAAGTTTGCAATATTGGTCCGCATGCCCTACTTGCTTGCATTTGTTGCAAAACCGGCCATTGCTCCTCACAAAGCTAGGCTTAGGAATTACAAAGGTCGCCTTACCTTTCTTGGGGGTATAGCCCAATCCCTTTTTGTAGTGGGAAAATCTTTGGCTACCCAAGCACTTTAGCAAGCGGACATCTCCACCATATATCTTACCCAAAGCATGAGTGAGTTCATTAACATCATTTTTCAATTTTTCATTTTCAATCACTAGTGTAGCATCATCCCTTGAGCTATCACTAGTAGATGTGCAAGTGGAGGTGCTACATTGTGTCTCGGTTGTTGCAACAATGATAGGAGTGAAAATGATTCATCTAGAATATCACAAGTTACTCCAATGCTACATGAAGCAACAACCTTATCCTTGTTTTGATCAAGGAGAGAGGAGTGAGCCTTTTAAAGCTTGTGGTGAGTCCTCTCAAGATTCTCATGGTCTTCCATTAGCCTCTCATGAGAGCCATTGAGCTCATCAAAGGATTGTTCAAGATCCTTAAGCTTCTTGTTCAATTCTTTGCACTCCTTCCTCTTTGTCTCAAAGCAATCATAAGTTTGCTTCATCATATCAACAAGTTCCTCCTTGGAGTACTCCTTCTCATCATCACTACTATCATCATCACTATCACTATCACTATCATCATGAGATTGTACCTTAGTTGGCTTAGACATGAAGCATGATGGAGTGTCGAAGATGGATGGCTTGTTGTTGATAGCAATGCTTGCCAATGCCTTCTTCTTAGTCTTCTTCCTCTCATCATCACTAGATTCATCATCGGAGGAATCACTACTATCCCAAATCACCATGTATGATTCACCCTTCTTCTTCTTGGTGAATGATAGCTTCTTCTCCTTCTTATCATACTTGCTCTTCTTCTTCTCATCATCATCACTATGATTGGGACAATCCGCAATCATGTGACCAGTTTGCTTGCACTTGTAACATCTCTTCTCATATTCTTTGCTCTTGAAGTTATCTCTTCTCTTTCTAGCACCATAGCCCTTCTTCTTCATGAACTTGCCAAACATGCGCACGAAGAGGGCCATCATCTCATCCTCAAGGTCACTAGATTCTTCATCATCACTTGACTCTTGCTTCTTTGCTTTGCCCTTGCTTTTGGATGATGAAGCTTTGAAAGCTAAGCTCTTCTTCTCTTTCTTTTCTTCCTTGACCTCTTCTTCTTCACTTTCTTCATTATATTGCTCTTCGGTCATGATCTCCCCAAGTACTTCATTTGGAGTGATCTTGTCCAAACCATCTCTCCTAATTATTTGCCTCAAAGTTTTGTACTTCTTGGGCAAACAACCAAGAAATCGGTTTGAGAAGTCTTCATTCTTTATCTTCTCACCCAAGCTCTTGAGATCACTGATGATCACTTGGAGCCTATGAAACATCTCCGGGATGGACTCATCATCCTTCATATTGAAGTGAGATAGCTTGTCCTTGAGCATATACAACTTGGCATTCTTTACCGTTGAAGTGCCTTCATAATTATCTTCAAGTCTCTTCCACACTTCACTTGCCTTCTCAAGATCTTTGATTTTCTCAAACACTTTTGAGTCAATGACATTGTAGATCACATTGAGAGCCATTGTGTTGCATTGCCGGTTTTCTTGCTCTCTAGGTGTGGGGGCGGCTTCATCAAGAATGACAAAGTCACTTTCAGTCATACTCCACACCTTCTCATGTATTGAGCCTAGATGCATCTTCATCTTCCTCTTCCAATAATCAAATGATGTGACATCAAACATTGGTGGTTTTCTTCCCACATGGTTGAATGATATTTGAGTCATCATTAACACCGAAGGTTGTTAATCCTTGATAATAGCGGTGACCACGGCTCCGATACCACTTGAAAGGTCCTAGATGGCTAGAGGGGGGTGAATAGCCTAATAAAAATTTTACAAATCACTAGAGCAAAAGGTTAGATAACACTTAAGCGAAGCTTTTTGCTCTAGCTCTACTTGGGCTCCAAAGCCACCTATCCAAAGAAATTCTAGTTAGCTAAGTGTTTGTCAATCAATAGCAAGAACCTAAAGCACTTAGCACAAGCTAGCAAGAACAACTACTAAAGAAGCTAACTAGCAAGCTAATTAGACAAGATATGAAAGATGTAAATACAAGATAGGAGGTGCTTGTTATACCAATGCCTTGTGATGTATGGATGTCAATAGGATGAACCAATCACAATGAATACCAATAAGTAGCCGGGAGACAAGATGAACACAATGATTTTTCTCCCGAGATTCACTTGGTTGCCACCAAGCTAGTCCCCGTTGTGTCGACTACTCAAGTGGTGATTCGGTGGCTAATAGGCAATGACAAGCCTAGCCCACTAACTCAGGCGCTACAAGAATCCACCCAAATGAGAGTAACTCAATGACACGAGCAATCCACTAGAGTTACCCTTTGGCTCTCCGCCAAGGTGGGTACAAGCCCTCTCACAATCACCGAAGTCGGCCGCAAACAATCACCAATTGCGCCGAAGCTTCTCCACAATCGCCAAGCCTTCTAGGTGTTGGCAAACACCAAGAATAACAAGAAACCACGCGGCGATGACCAAGTGCCACTAAGATTCAATGCAATGATCAAAGCACTTGGATCACTCAAACTCTCACAAGTATGCAACAAGAGTGAAGAGAGTGAGTTGGGGGCTATCTCAAGCAAGCACAAGTATGTCAAATGAATGGGAGGTGCAAGAGAGATCCCTAGGAGCCGGACACAACACTTATATAGTAACCCCAAACCAAGTATCCGTTTTGCTCCTCTTCCATGCTTTTCTGCAGGCATCCGGACGCAGTTTGATAGGGGGGTCTGGACCAACGCGTATGCGTTCGGACCCTCCTCTGTTTGAATCCAGCCGTTTGGCGCCTTCTCTGCTGACTGCGCGCCTCCGGACGCACGCAATAGTGTAAGGATCCGAACCATGGCCTTGCGTCCGGACCCTCTGCAGAGCTAGTCTAGAGAGCTCCCTGAGTCCAGACACGCGGCCAGTGTCCTTGGTCCGGGCACAACCTTGCGTATGGATAAATACTCCAGTGAGGTGCAGAGAGCTCCAACCTCTGGATGCTGCGTCCGGAGGCTTGCGTCCGGACCAACAATAGCGTCTGGACCTCCTCTCCAGAGAGGCAGAGGCTAGGGTATGCAACCGGACGCATGTCCATTGGTCCAGACTACCACTCACTTGCGTCCAGACCCTGCGTCCGGAGCCCTTCTGGGTTTCAAACTGAGCATCCTCTTCTTCTCCATGCTTCCATGTGCTAACACCAAGTGTTCCAACCACTTAAGCCCTTTGTTAGTCTTTTACAATATAGTTCATGGATTTTACTTTAGTTCTTTGTGTCACTTAGGTTTATTTTAGATATGCAATGCAAAAGACCTAGTGGCACATGATAACCGTAATCGAAACGAGTTTTCCCTTCTTAATAGTACGACTATCTATCCTAAAGTTGATCACACTCTCTATAGTGTCTTGATCACTAAACCAAAAATGACCCTATAGATATATCGTTGCCTTGAGCCCATTTTTGTTTTTCTGTTTCTTCTTTTCCTTAGTCCATGGAGCACTTGATTCATCATGATCATCCATCTAGCTCCATGTACCAAGGTGAACGACCCTATCTTGATCATACACTTAGTTCAAGGGTTAGTCCATAGGTTTCATCAATTAACCAAAACTAAACAAGGTCTTTCAGCGGGCGACGGCGTGTCGGGGGTCGGGGGAAACGCGTCGGGTCGGTGGTCGCTAGGTGACGGGACGGTAATGGGGACGCTGGGGGTTAAGTGATTTCAAGGGGAGGGTGGGAGGGCTTAAGTGAAAAAATGTTCCACCTCCATCTGAAACCATTAGATTAGAATTGTGCGCGCTAGATTACAGTTTGCATAGTTTGCATAGCTAGTATGTTTGTATAGCATACGCTCCATATATATATAGGACAAGGCTAAAATGCAACAAGGCCCTCCGGCTCCCGCGCTCGCCCCGCGTCCCGCTTCCGCATGCAGAGAATCTTTTTTGCTTCGAATCGAAAAAATGCAATATCTCTTAAACCATAGCTCCTATTTCAGATCCGTTTGCACCAGGTTGTTGAAAAAAAGTGCTTAAAAAACGAGATCCAACAAGACTATATTTGATGATTTTTTTCAAGTATGTAATTGCAACTTTAATGTACTGAGTTGTCATCATGATTACGACACAATTGCAACTTGGCGGAAGTAATTGCAACAGATTTGATCCAGTGCAACTGGATCTGATGTAGTTGCAACCTGACGTGATACAATTACAACTAGAGTCGAGCCAGTTGCAACTGGACAACAGCTGTAAAACTGACGCGATCCAACTACAACTAGAGTCGGCCCAGTTGAACCTAGGCAATACCAATTGCAGTCTGACGCGATCCAATTACAACTAGAGTCAGACCAATTGTAACTAGGAAAAAAACAGTTACAACCTGACGCGATCCAATTACAACTAGAGTTGGGTCAGTTGCAACTCGACAAAAAACCAATTACAACTAGGCAAGAAACTAGTTGCAATAATCAGAATGGGTGCATTCTCTATAGATATACAATATATATATACGACAAAGCTATTCTACACCGTATGTATATAATATTATTCTGCACCGAGTGGCTGAAATTGAATAAAAAATAATAAACGATACTCTATACAGTATCAGTCAGCATTATGCGTTAATATCATGAATACTAAATAATACTGATATGCGACTACTAATTTATACTAATTTATTTTCACTGTAATAGCTAGGTGTAATATAATTATTCTACACCTAACTTGTATATACACGTGAAGTCTCATAGAATGGAAAACCTACGTAATAGAAAAAACAAACAAGGAAAAAATCACGCAACAATAGAAATAAACTAAAAGTATAAAATATAAGGAAATAAAGAAAGAATAAAACTAAACTTTAATAATTAGGTTTCATCTACTATATGAACAATTTGAAAACTATCGTGAACAAGAAAAAAATATAACATCGAACATTTTATTTGTATTATTAGAACAATTGAAAATACATTATAGAACATACTATATATACTACTTAAACAACATATGTTACATCATAGAGAATCTCACAAATACACTATGCATAGACAAAAAAAAGTATAATTATGAATACAAGAAAGAGTAACATAAAAGTAAAATAAAAATAAACCACTTAATTAAAGTAAAATAATGAAGAGGAAGCGATTTAAGTAAAAAAATGTAAAAGAACCTCAGAATAACCAAACATGTACAGACCACATGTGCTATATAAATGCTCAAAATAATTGTAGAACATCACATTTGAATTACCTGAACATTTCAAAATAGATTATAGAACATCGCATGTATATAGGTTGAACATTCCAAAATATAATGTAAAAAATCCCATGTGAACTACCTAAGCATTTCAAAAAAGATTATAGAATATCCCATGTATATCACTTGAACATTCTAAAATATAATTTAGAACATTTCATGTGTATTACATGAACATCCTAACATATATGTAGAACATCACATGTATTACATGAATATCGCAAAATACATTATAGAACACATATTAACATAGAACATAGAAACATTCAAAATTAAATTAAAATAAAAAATAAACTATTTAATCAAAATAAAATAACAAAGGAGAAAATCTATAAAGAAACTAAAAAGGACATCACATGGTACTATTTGGACAACCTAAAATATACTATAGAACATATCATATGATATTAATATTATATGAATAACAAAGATAGATACATAAAAAATCTCACGAATACAAAATTTACAAAAATAAAAAATAAGGAAAACAATATCTGAATATTAAATACATCCCACAACATCATATTTATATGAACATTACATGTATATCAAGGAATTTAGGAAAATAGATATTGATTGAAATAAAAAGATATAAAAATAGAAAATATCTAAATGAAGAGAACAATAGAATACCATAAAAATTTTAAAAATAAAAAGGGCAGAAAATGTTGTCAACATAAAATATAGAAATAAAACATAATAGAGAACAAAATATAGAAAGAAAAAAATCATAATTAGAGCAATAAATAAATAAAATACAAGATATTAAAAACAAAGTAATTGAAAATAATAAAGTCTATAAAACATAAAAATATAAAATAAAATGAGAAGGAAACAAAAAGAAAAAAAACATACAAAAATGAAATGGATAAAGAAAGTAAAACACACGTGACTATGACTCCTAGTACGTGTGGGAGGCTCACCTTATGATTATCTTTGACCTAAAAATTAAACATATACTAAATAAACATCATATGTATTTTATATAATATATAAAGTATATAAATAAAATATAAATTAGAAAAGAAATTGGTTAGTTCGAGTAAAACATAAAAAGAGAAAAATAAAAATATGGGAAATGAAAATAACGAAATAACAGAAAGTAAATGAAAAATAATAAAGAAATATAAAAAGAAAAAGGGAAAATTTAAAAAAATAAAAAGAAACAAAAGAACGAAAAAGAAAAGGAAACGCTAAGTACGAACTCTAGTTCTGCACATGCCTCAGCTTTTTGCAGGCTGCTCGCTCAGCCGCGCGTGGGCCGCTCTCTCTCACCCGGGCGCATGGGCCGTTTGCTCAGCTGCCCGTGGGCCGCTCGCGCTCAGCCGCACATGAGGGGGGGTCGGCGGGGTGACTCCCATCCGACTGATCGGCGGGGAAGATTTCCGTCCGTACCTAGCGCCAGACGTCGTCGCGTGTCTCAATCGGAGGTCGCAGGGCACGGACGCGCCCAGGAAGTAGCCGCGTCCGTCCGCACTAGAACCAAAGCCGAGCAACCGGCCGGCGCACGCGCACCTCTCCCTCCCGCCGCTACTCCTCCATCCGTACGTGCCTCTCCTTCCAGACGAGAAAGAAAAGAAACGGAGAGGAAAAGAAGAAAGAGCCCTGGACAAAAAATATATTTCACCTAGCTTTTCTTTTCTTCAACGTTAGAAATAAATATTTTATTATACATTGCCATGAACTAAAGTATCCTACGGCAAATCATTCTCCATCTATTTATTTTAGGTGTCCAGCATCAGACGTACCACGGCATGTGAGCTCGTGTGCATGTGGTACTTGCATTGACACCCGAAAAACTGCTCTATCCTAGCGCCACGCACATGGCTGCTGCTGCCGCTATCATGAGACGGATCCGGCGGGATTTGGGGTTCACAGCTGACGGTCGATCGACGAGATCCTGCTGGTCCTGCCCATAGTGCTGCGTGTGCGTGTGTTGATGGACATGACCACGTGGCTGTCCGCGCGCTGCTCCATCTCCGTTTCCGTTTCCGTTTCCGTTTCCGTCTCAACACCGAGTACAATGGCGCGTATACAAATCCATAGTCTATCTATCTATATACTCTCATACACAGATTTAGACATTTGATTAACCGAAATCGATCGGTTTAGTTCTTCAGTATTTTACTAAATTCGGTTTTATCAGAACTGAGAACCAATCGATTCTATGTAAAAGTAGGAACTGGGAAATTCGGTTTTAGTTAATTCGGTTCAGTTCCGGTTATTATCAAAGTAAATGTTTACGGGTTCACCAAGATGAGAAAAAGAGGAAAAATAGAAGGAAACAAGTCGGCGATGTGCGCCTCGACATACGCGTTGTTGTGGCTCATGCTCGTCCCGCGTCCGGTGGATGGAGAGGGAGGTGGAGGCTGGAGCATGCTAAGGGAGCCGTTGACGCCAACTCGCACAAGTTGGGTCCAACCACCGCCGTTGCTACTCCCCTGCTTGGATCCGTCGAGCAACGAAAGGTGTCATAGCTCCGCGCACCCTAGTGGGGCAAGCCGCTGCCGCTCTCCTACTTTGATCCAGCGCTAAGGGAGGTGCCACGACCGCACGTGTTGGGACGGGGGGCCGCCGCCATGCTCTCCCTGATGAGGCTTGCCGCTGTCGCGCCGTCATACACCTTGCATGGTTGATTGAAGAGGATGGGAGAGAAGTGCCACGCTCTAGGGCGGCAGCTTGCTAGCACCTAGCGGTTGTCGGCTGGAGCGAGGAAAAGAATGGGGGCGACTGAGTGTTAGGGTTTGAGAATTGGGAGGAATAAGGATATGTTTTGTAGGGCTCCTCCCTGGTTTTTTGTAGGGCTTCTCCCTGGTTTTGACTCTGGCTTCTCCAGAGGAGTCTTGCCAAACGTTTTACTAGAGAAACTATTTTTCATAAAAAAAAAACAGAGGAACTAGAGCCGTTTTGAAGGAGTCACAAATTTGTGGCTCTTCCAAAACAGCTCCAACTCATTTGAAGGAGTCTTGCCAAACAGATCCTAAATATATACATTACCAACAACTCATGGACTGGGCTATAACATTTTTAGTGGGCTTCTATAAATTTCGGTTATTTGGTTAACCAAACCCAGAAATTGAATTAACCTTGTAAATTTTGGTTCATGAAAAGTGAGAACCGAATAGGGAACCGATTTTTTTTGGTTTCCATTATTTTGGTTCGGTTTTTTTCTCAATTATTTTTATCCAGGGTTACTGTTACATCTAAACAACACCAGATATTCTATTTCTTCGCAAAGCGTCCATGTCATTCTCTAGGATCCAATGATCCATATAGTAATATGCTCTCTGTATAACAATTAATAAATTTTATTTTAAAGAAAGTTTGATGGCAATGCACGGGATATTCTTTACAGTACTAAAAGTTACCATACAGTGATGCTCTCAATGTATAACAATTTTATATTTCTTAAAAAAATAAGCAGCAACGCGAGGATATTTTTCTACTCTCTATTCTAAATTACAAATCATTCTAAAATTTTTCATCAATTATATTTTCATAATATATCTATTTAATATCATAATTTTTTATAATTTTTTCTATAATTTTAATTAAATTTAAGATATTTTTTATTATTTTTGGAATAATTTATAATTTAGAATGGAGGGACTAATATAATGAGCAGCACTAGAGTGATCTCAATTAATTTAATTTAATACGAGCATGGAACACGCGGCGTGGCGCGCAACACGAGTTTGGACTTCCTCTTCACGGTGATCCCGAACGCCTCGCTCATGTCCAGGACCTTCCCGTCGTCGTCGTCCGGGAGCGTCCAGTCGAAGTGGTAGAGGAGGCCCGCGAGCGCCAGCTCCATGTTGACGAGCCCAAGCGCCATGCCGGGGCACATCCTTCTGCCGGCGCCGAACGGGATGAACTCAAAGTCGGCGCCTCTAAAGTCAACGCCGCCGCCGCTGGTGGTCCCCTCGAACCGCTCCGGGCGGAACGCCTCCGGGTCGTCCCAATACGCGGCGTCCCTGGCGATCGCCCACGCGTTGACCAGCACCTTGGTTCCCTTGGGCACGTGGTAGCCCATCACCCGGCACGCCTCCTCGCGGCACTCCCGCGGCAGCAGGAACGGCACGGGCACGTGCAGCCGTAGCGTCTCCTTCACCACCAGCGGCAGGTACCTCAGCCGCGCCGTGTCGGCCTCGGCGAGCCTCTGCTTCCCCCCGAAGGCCTCCCGCACCTCGGCCTGAGCCCTGCGCATCGCCGGCGGGTTCCTCGCCAGCTCCGACAGCGCCCACTCCAGCGTCGTCGACGACGTCTCGCTCCCCGCCGCGAAGATCTCCTGGATCACGCTCGTGATGACGTCGGTGGTCAGCGGGCACTGCGCGTCGCCGTCGCCGTCGCCGTCCTTCTGCAGCCTCAGCAGCACGGCCAGCAGGTTGTCGTCGTTCTCTCCGTCGTCGGCGGTCTGCTGCAGCTGCTCGCGGATGATCTCGGCCATGATGTCGCGCACGTTCCGGTTGCACTGCTCGGTCTCCCGCAGCGCAAGGCTGAGGCGGCGCACCAGCCACGACGACGGGTACAGGTCGACGAGGTTGAAGCCGGAGGTGAGGACGACGGCCCTGTTGAGCTCGCGCAGGAACTCGTCCCGCCGCGGGCACCGTCCGCCGACGGCCGACCGCACCACGGTGTCGTTCATGGCGCGGCAAACCCGCTCGCCGATGTCAACCACCGCGCTTCCGCCGGCGGCGGCGCAGGAGTCGGCCACGGACCGGAAGAGCGCCGCGGCCTCCTCCTCCCGGATGCGGCGGAACGAGTGCACGCGACGCGCCGAGAAGAGCTCCAGCACGCAGATCCGCCGGAGCTGGCGCCACAGCTCGCCGTAGGGGGAGAAGAGGATGTCGCGGCCGCCGATGCTCAGCACGTCCAGCGTCGGCGTCAGGTGCCGGCTGGCGAACGCCGCGTCGTGGGTCTTGAGCACCTCCCTGGCCGCCTCCGCCGACGACACCACCAGCGTCGGCACCGCGCCTAGCCGGAGCAGCATCACCGGGCCGTGCCGGCCCGACAGCTCCCGCACCGCGCGGTGTAGGAGGCCGCCGTGGCGCCACGCGAGGAGGAGGAGGTGGTGCAGGCTGCCGATCACTGGCAGCTGCCATGGCCCCGGAGGCAGGCGCAGCGCCGGCTTCTTCCCGGCGGGCTGCGACAGTGATGAGGACTTGTTGTCAACGACAACGAGCTTGATGAGGAGGAGCACGAGGAGCAGGCCAAACAGCAGCAGCAGCGTCCCCTCCTCCATTCTTGGGAGCCTCGCCGGCGAATGAATGTGCTGGCGTGCGCGCCCGCCTGTGTGGTGTTGTAGTAGCTGTACTGTAGGACCTACTACTACTCCCAGTGGTTGGATTCAAATTCAACTCAACTCGTCGACCTTTCTTCGTCATCGAATCAAAAGCATCCGATCCACAGGAGAGTGAGAAGTACATCTGTGGAGACGTACACGGTACACGTACTATATAGCCCCTCCGGACGGATGGGGAATTGGGGAGTCCACACTCGCCACTCCAGTCAGCTTCCCGTGTCCTTTCAGGCGCCCACTTGTGCCCGCATTACCCGGAGGCCATCACCTTGTCATATTTATTGTGTCACCGTCCAATCTTTTTCGTACATGCTCTCTCCGTCCCTTATTAAGTGTTGTTTTAGGTTTTCGTATCACAATTTTGATTAGATTTATATAAAATATTTGAAATATTTGTATCTTTAAATACATTTTTTTAAAAAAACTATATAAAAAAATCTATCTAATAATATCAATTATGTATCATAAATATTAATAGTTTTTTATATAAAATTAATCTAAATTATTTCTCAGAAAGTGAGAAAGACAATTATTTAACAACGGAGGAGGGAGTACATTGATTTGGGTACCTACCGCCATCACATTGTCCTATTAATTTTTGACACCGTCCAATCTTTTTCTTCCATACATGATTTGGGTACTACAGATATCTTACTCGGTCAGCCCCTAAATAATCATTATTTTTCAATATCATAAAGTTTGACTATTTATAAAAAAATACATACCCTATTTATATCTTGAAAAAATATATAATAAAAATAGATTCAAATATGTATCTAAATATTAATTGTATACTTTAAATATTAATATATTTTTTATAAATTAATTAAAGTTATTTTTGGAGAAACGACAACAACGGTTATAGAGACGAAAGGTGTAATCCCTAGAATAGCCGCAATGGCGGTTGTCGGCGACAAAAAAAAGTCTAGCCCCATGTCAGATAAGTTGGCATCGCTCCTCTAGGCTACGCTGTGCAAGAATTCCCTGCACGACTATTCATGCCCACGCAAAAGCTGATGCTGAATTTTAATGAAGGTTGAGTGTCTGCGTTGTATTGTGTACTCTAAAAAAAACACTGATTTAAAAAGAGCAGGCATCGAGTAGAGTAGATGCCTGATGTGCTGATGAAATAAGAAAAAAAAAATACTATCCCAACTTTTTGATGCAAGCAGCTAGAGAACTACTGATAAAATTGTTACGTTGTATGTTTGCTGCAAGCACAGAAGTAGGGGTGAAAGCGGTATGGATAATCTTTCGCTCCGATCCGCTCCGAATTCGAATTTTAAGGATGTGGAGAAGTGTTTTTTATAACCGTGTAGATATGGATAAACCGAATCCGACTATACGTGGATGTGGTATATGATATGAGATTGACGAAATCCGATGGATATGGATTATCCGATAATTGAACATGGATTATCCGATGCTTCTAATAGGATAATCCGAATATTTAAAGGAGCACAAGCGCAAGAGTACAAGTCAGCACAACCCATGACACTAGTATTATTATTTTGTAGTACATACACATACAGCCTGTTCGCTTGGCTTTTCAGCCGGCTTAAATCCAGCCGAAACAGTGTTTTTCTTTCACAAGAAATCAGCCAGCAGTGAATAATTCTGCCGGAACAGTGCATAATCCTGTCAAACGAACAAGCCAATAGTTATTGATTTATTTTTATTATTTTAAGCATAAATGGTATCTAATGAATGATTTTTATCATAAAAAATAACATATAAGCACGTATTATCCGACTTAGAAAAGTCCGCTTCCACTCCGAAACCGATCCGAATCCGTACCATTTCCGATATCCGAAAAAATCCGCTTTTGTATCCGAAACCGCATAATATCCGACCCGCTCCGAATCCAATTAAAAAAAAATAGGATTAGGATATGGGGAAGCTATTATTCGTACCGATCCGATCCGTTTTCATCCCTACATAGAAGTACTTATAAAATGCTTACGTTCTCGTTCTGTTCCTATATATATATATATATCGTTTTTATTTTCTAAGAAATAAATTTAATTAAATATATATTAAAAATATTAATATTTATAATACATAATTAGTATATTAGTATCAATGAAAAGATTTTTGAATCTAGTTTTTTATAATAAAATTTATATCAAAACTTGAAAACACAAAAGTTGTTAAACATAACTTATGTACAAAAGTTATCAAACACCACTTGTGTACATAAGTTATTCTATACAACTTATATATATAAGTTATTCTATACAACTTACTAACACTGAAAAAAAACTAAAAATAATTAAAAAGGATAAAAGATATTAAAAATGAAAAAATAAAAATGACAT
The DNA here is from genome assembly GCA_022036555.1 of Microstegium vimineum. Taxonomy (NCBI): domain Eukaryota; kingdom Viridiplantae; phylum Streptophyta; class Magnoliopsida; order Poales; family Poaceae; genus Microstegium; species Microstegium vimineum. The sequence continues at coordinate 42,037,081 of CM039124.1, read as the reverse complement.
AAAAGAAAAAACTAAATTAAAAATTAATGAAAGCAAAAACAAAGAAAGAAGCGCTTGCGTGAGCGTATGCAGGAGTGCATGGAGTACGAGTGAGTGTATACACGTATAATAAAGAAAAGAAAAAAACAGGACAGAAGCGAGGCAGGAGTGGGACGGACACCTGCAGCGCGGTGAAGACAGCTGGTTGAATTGGAATTGCGCACCAGGGCCAGGGCCCAGGAACGGATAAATTGGCTACCGTGCGATATTGGCTCAACACAAACAATGCACAGTAACAATGCGTTTAATTTGTTAGCTTCTGTCATGGTGGTACCATACCATACCCAGCCCCTCCTCACCGTGTCCAAAAATCAAAGAACCTAGACCCGTTTCAATTAATTACCCATCAAATGAGCACATGACAAAGTTTTGATAGTGTCATATGGAACAAATCAAGCGTATGATCTATTTATTTATACCCATTTTTCAATCTGCAACTTGAACTTCTGTTTGATTTTCAGTAACCATAAACTTTTTATGAAATCAGTTCAGATGCCTTCTAACTGTCGAAACCAAACAAATTTGGTACTCCAACCGGTTACAAAGTGGGGTTTTCTATTTTCAAAAAATATAATAAAATCGGTTTCAATCTTTTTGAAAACTAATAAGGGTATCCGCAATGTGTAGAATCGATCCTGTTTCTATAAAAAAAAAATGACGTGGGACGTCAAGGGTTAGGTTGAACCTAGCTATATATGTGAAACCCACAATGTTATTAAAAAAACTCAGCAACAACAGCACAGTGCACACTAGAGAGAGAAGTGAATAGTTTTTTTTTTGAAAGATCCGTGTTACCAGATTGATAAGAAGAGAACAAATAATGTACAAGGCAGCCAAACGTGGCGTGAACCACTACGAAGGCGAAACCAGAACAAATAATGTACAAGGCAGCCAAACGTGGCGTGAACCACCATGAAGGCAAAGCCTACCCACACGAACACAGCAGAGTGAACGACGACCAAACTAAGATATGAGACCGGAAATCTCGAAGCAGGAGGCCGTAGTAGGTCATCGTTGCCCAGCTCGAGCATAACGCAAGAGCAGCTCCGACTTCCGACCAAGGGCGCACGCCCTGCCATGAGCCATCACGACCGAGTCAAATTCCACAACGACGCCTTCAAGAAGGTTATGACGTCTAATGCGCCACCGTCGCTTGTCCAAACGGGACCGGGTTTTCACCCGTGGAAATAGTAAGGACTCGACGCCCCCAATAGGGAAAACGGCGCCCGCAGGCGTCGCCGTCGCCGGGCTTTCGCCCAAGGTACCTCAGCGTAGATGTCGGCCTAGATACCGGATCCCAGCATGCCACCACCGTCGTCGTTGCTAGCCCTCCTGCACAAGCCTCACCACAGGGGCGTCGACGCGCCGGCTACGCACAGCAACGGAAGCTGCGTCAGCCGCCCCGCCGAGCAGACATCATGTCAAGAACCAGCAACACTCCACGCGCACGCGCGTCCACCTGCCGCACGCCAAGGCCGTTGTCGACCGCCGCAGCCGGCTGAAGCATGCGTCCGCAGACACGTGCTCCACCACCACGGGCGCCGCCCCATGCCCTGGGACCATCGGATCCGGATGCCAGGTCCAGGACCTGGTGCCCCCCGCCGCCGTCGCGTCATCCGTCGCACGGGCCGCCAGATCAGGATGTTGCCCCGGCCACAACCAGCTGTAGAGCTAGCAACAACCAAGGCCGTGAGGGGAGGGACGGCAGAGAGAGAGAGAGCACCGCCCCCCAGCGCCTGCACATGCCCCAGTTGCCGCCGCCGTCCCGTCGCCGGCCACCAAGGCGGATCCGACCGCCTGAGGTCCGGATCTGGCCGTCGGCCACCAGATCCGGTCCCCCGGGCAGCGGATACGCATCCCCAACCGGCGCCGCCGCCGTCATCTTGAATGGAGGAGGAACGAGCGGAGGAGAGTGGAGAAAAGGACTCCACCGCCATCTCGTGCGTATGCCCAGGCACGAGCCGCCGCCGCGGCCCGCGGCCGCGGCAAACCACCCCGTCGAACTCCACGCAGCTCGAGGGGAGGTGGTCCGCCGGCTCACTGCGTCGCGCGCCGCTCACGAGAGGGGAGGGAGGGAGAGCCCCGCCGCCACCTTCCTGGCCGGCCGGGCGGCCATGCCGATGGCCAGCTCTGGTGGCGGCACGGCAGAAGAGGAGGTGAGGAGTAGGAGGGAGGCGGTGCGGCCGAGTCCGCTCGAGTCGCCCCGTGTGGGGGAGCGACTAGGGGATTTTTTTTCCCGATTTCAGAGAAGTGAATAGTGAAGAGGATGTAAGTGAAATTATTGTTTTTTTGTCACGTCCAGATTCTACGCAAGGGAGCATCTCGTCCATATGTTAATTCGACTCTACACACTAGTATATTTGTCCGTGCTAACGCTACGGGTTATATTAAATCCAAAGTTAATTCTATCAAATTTGAAGAACTTCATTAAGGTTTAGTCAAAAGCATAATTCTGTGAATAAAAAAATAGAGCAATGTTAGTTCAAAAGGCATAAGGCATAAATGTACTTTTGTCAGAAAATAAGAATTTAATCTCATCTCTACTGTAATTGAAAACTTCTCCAAGTCACTTCACTCCTTCAAAATCAACGACTCACAGCACGCCTACTACGAATGCAACGGCTGAGATTAAAAGTTAGAAATCACTTCCCACTCTTCCACTCTCCCACGCCACGCCCACGCTCGCGCGACCCTCACGATGCCGCGGGTTCGAGCCTGTTTTCCCTCGACGGCTTCTAACTCTGTAAACGCCGCACTCTCCCCGATCCCTCCTGTCGGTGTTATGACCCGGGGGTCAAGACCACCAACGAGTAAATTTGTATATTGCGTGCTCCCTCTCTCAGACGTGATGCAAGATGGACACAAGGTTTATCCTGGTTCGGGCAAAGAAGGCCCTACGTCCAGCGGGGGAGGATGACTTGTATTATCTCGCACCCAAAACGTGCTCGTACAGGGGGGTACAAGCTGTGTTACACGGAGTAGGCCACCCGAGGGGTCGATCGAGTGGCGGGGAGTGTGGAGTGTGGAGTGTCAGAGTCTGAACTGAGGTCTCGGAGGTTTCAGGCTTTGGCCGTCCCGGAAAAGAAGAAACCGAAGAAGCCGAAGAAGAAGAAGCCCCACATCCTCTACCTCGGCGTCCCCTTTTATAGACCAAGGGGAAGTCCGAGGGTACAGGGTCCTAACTGTAGCAGTATGGGTAGCGTATCCGCAGCACAGTGTTGGCGGAGAGACATTGAGCACTGTGGCGGCGTGGCCTTCCCGTCCTTCTGGCGTCCCCGGTCGTGGCGGCAGTGGAAGTCGTCGCAGCATAGTGCCCGCGGGCAGGCACGAATCCCACGGCTGAAGCGGGACGGGGCGGATGGGACGGCCTCCGTACTGGAGTTGTTGGAGAGTGGGGTCGAGCCCCCCGGTCGAGGGGGGGGGGGGTCGAGCCCTGCGTGGCTCTGTCGCGTTCCCGAAGTCGTCATCGAGGGTCGCACTGTTCGCTTTCCGAGGGGTACTGTTGGAGTCCGTACTCGCGTAGTGGCGACAGTGGCGGCACAGTTGACAGGAATCGGGGACCTGATGGGGAGTTGGCGGATTTGACAGCGGACGCGGGCGCCCATGTCGTTAGGTGGGTTCACTTTAACCCATGCCAGGAGCAGTTGGGTTACTCGAGCCCCTCGTCCGGGGGTCGTCCGCTCGACCCATGGTCGAGGTAGAGGTCGAGGCGTTGACGGGGTCGGAGAGGTCGAGGTAGAGGTTGGGGGGTCGATCGTTCGACCCCTCGTCCGTCCTTCGTTTGTCGAGGTGGAGCCGGGGGGTCGTTCGCCCGCCCCCTCTGTCCGTCATTTATCGTCGAGGTAGGAGCCGGGGGGTCGTTCGCTCGCCCCCTCGGTCCGTCATTCGGCGTCGAGGTGGAGCTGGGGGGTCGTTCGCTCGCCCCCTCGGTCCGTCATTCGGCGTCGAGGTGGAGCCGGGGGGTCGTTCGCTCACCCCCTCGGTCCGTCATTTTTCGTCGAGGTGGAGCCGGGGGGTCGTTCGCTCGCCCCCTCGGTCCATCATTCGGCGTCGAGGTGGAGCCGGGGGGTCGTTCGCTCGCCCCCTCGGTCCGTCATTTTTCGTTGAGGTGGGCCGGCCCGCGACTCGTCGCCACAGCCGGTGTAGGGGGGCCTTCGAGTGATGGGCCGCGCCTTACCAAGTAGTGGGCTGGTCCCTGCCTTAAAAACGGTTGCTATGTTTAGCGTTAATTTATCGAAAGGTTTAGGGTACCCCTTACCTTTGTACCCGACAGTAGCCCCCGAGGCCCCAGAGGAGTGATTTAGAACTCCTCTGGAGGCTATGATACGCGTTTCTCGGAGGGAGTAAGGATTGCCCGGAGGTTTTGTCCTTGGCCTGCAGGGTTAGTGAGAAGTCCGATTCTCCGCGGGGTGCGTGCGAGCGGCACCCCGCGGGGGTAGCCCCCGAGGCCCCAGAGGAGTGATTTAGAACTCCTCTGGGGGCTAAAATACGTTGTGTAGAGGTGTCTTTTAAGGATACCTGGAGACGTGGCACCCTGTCGAGGGGTCGATTCCATTCCTTTCCCTGAAAAGAGAAGTGTTCGAGGGCGGCTGTCGAACCCTACCGAGGGCCAGCCTTCGCTCCCTTGAGCACAACTGGAGTCAGAGCGCCCCGCCTGAGAGGTCGACTCTGTCTGCTAGGTCACAAGTTTTGCGACCCTCTTTCGTCGAGGGGTGCCGTGCGTAGTCGGGCCCTCGAGCCCTCGAATGGCTAGGCCTTCACTACCTCGTAGCGTCCTTCCCACGGATCCTTTCGTTCGGATTGTGGGGTGAAGAGCATCGTGCTATCCTCGTTAGGACGAGCCCGAAGTTCTCAGTGAGCTATTCTCGGGCATGAGTCCATTAGAAATGGTGCCCTGTGCGGGTAAAAATCCGAGTGAGAACTCGTACCCCGTTCGATAGGGGTCGACTAGTGGCCCGGAGGCGTCCTTATTGTTAAGCAAGCCGTACGGCTTACTAAGCACGACCATGTGGATCGCCAAGGTGCCAACCCCATTCGATAGGAGTTGGTGGCTCAATGCCTCCCAGCGTAGGGATCCTTAGGTGTTCCTAGGTATGCCTCGGATATGTCCCAGGGAGCCTCGAGAGTTTGTTCTCGAGCTACCGGGACATCCCTGACTCGTGTACTCGAGGGCGGCTGTCGAACTCCGTTCGTGGAGCCAGCCTTCGCTCCCTCAAGATTTGGGGGTGGACCGGAGTCCGTTAACCATGGGTCCTTCCTGACCTCAGGTACTCGAGGGCGGCTGTCAAACCCTATGTAAGGGCCAGCCTTCGCTCCCTCAAGATTTGACGGATGGTTCGTCATCCGACGCTATCCTCAGGAGGAGGAGTCCTGCCTTGTGGACCGCCGGGGGGAAAAGCAGGTGGTTGTTGTATTGAACTTGGGGACATACCTGTGCCGGAGCTCTCGAGGGAGGCTGTCGAACCCCCGGACGGGCCAAACTTTACCCCTTCGAGGCCGTGGAACGAACTGCAGTTGGCGACCCGAGGCCCCGTCCGGCCTCGGGTACTCGAGGGGGGCTGTCGAGCCCGTTCGTAGGCCGGCCTTTGTCCCCTCGAGATTTTGGGGGTGGACCGAGGTCCTAACCCGAGGTCATTTCTGGCCTCGGGTACTCGAGGGTAGCTGTCGAACCCTCTTTCGAGGGCCAGCTCTCGCTGCCTCAAGATTCCTTACCCTCGAAGATGACGTTTCCGGCCGCACGCCTTTTTAGGCGATGTCCGTTCGGCGCAACAGTGGCAGTTGCAGGGCGGAGTGCGGCGCGGAGCCCGATGATGGGACGGGACGCCTTATCCTGGAGGAATACGAGGAAGGGAGTACAGGCGAATTAAATGCGGAGATTCTCTTGCCTGTTTGCCGGATCCGTCCGTTGGCCTCCCGCGTATAAGTAGCGAAGGTGAGGAGTCGGGTGCTCTTTCCGCGCACTTGCCTTCCTCGCCTCCTTGCCTTCGTCTTCCTTGCCTTCTTCTCTCCGCCTCTGCCTTAGGCATCCCGCGAGCCGGAACTCTACGCGAGCGAGAGAGAGAGAAAGAGAAAGATAGGGAACGTACCGTCCGCCCCTAAGTCCGAGCAAACCACCGTCCCTATGGCCAAGTTCGACCTCGTCGGCGCCGACGACTGGCCCGCCTCCCTGGTGACCATCTCGCATCTGACGGGGTTGGTGGAGAGTGGTTATCTCCAGCCTGTTACCACGACGGAGAGGCCGGAGTGGATTCTTCCGCCGAGGGACCACGCCGAGCCCAACCCGCCAGATGGGTACGTGGTGTCGTTCGAGATCTTCCACCGGGCGGGACTGGGTGCCCCACCCAGCCGCTTTCTGTGCGCGCTTCTCCACTATTACGGCGTGGAGCTCCAGCACCTCACCCTCAACGGCGTCAGCCAGGCGGCGGTCTTCGCCACGGTGTGCGAAGGCAACCTGGGGATCGAGCCCCACTGGGAGCTGTGGCTCCATATCTTTAAGGCCAGCATCTTCCACGCCTCGGTCGACAAGGGTACCCGCCGGAGGGTCAGGGCCGGGTGCTGCAGCATCTCCGTCAAGCGGCCGAAGTGCTGGATCCCGGTGAAGCTGTCCTCGAGCCACTCCGGATGGCACTCCGGGTGGTTCTACCTGAGGAACGACGACGATCTGCTCCCGGCGTACACCGGGAGGACACTCGACGCCGAGCCCGACCGCTGGGGGTATGGCGTCCCGACGGAAAAGCAGGGCCGCCTCGACGGCTTGCTGGACGCGCTCAGGCGTCTGAAGGAGAAGGGGCTCACGGCAGAGATCGTCGCGTCAGCGTTCCATCGGCGGCGGGTCGTGCCGCTGATGGCTCGACCCCTCCGTATTGACGAGATGGGCCGGGGGTCGATCTCTCGGGCTGTCGCTTCGCCGAAGAAGAACTGGCCCCGGATAGGGTGGTTCGCCGCGTCCGCCGCTTCTTCGCGGGGTCGTTCGACCCTAAGAACATCGCGAAGATCCCCATGAAGCCGGACGAGGGCTTCTTTGAGCTGGTAAGGTCCTTTCCTCTGGTTAGAGTCCTCGTGCTCGCCCCTTCCGTCCTCTCTGCCAGTGTTCTAACTGCCTCGCGTTCCGCAGGGGAATGTGTCCTACCGACCCTCGCCTCCGCCGGTGAAGGAGGACCGGGCCGCGAAGGAGGCGAGGCGCCTCCACGCGGAGAAGCAGAAGGCCGACAAGGACAACTCCAAGGTGGCCACGTCCAAGAGGGCCCGGGAGAGAGAGCTGAGAGAGCAGCGCTGGGCCCGTCAGAGGCGTGAAGGCCTTGAAGAGGAGTTGTCGCCCTCGGAAGAGGAGGACGAGGAGGACGAGGACGAGGAGGTGGTGAACTGGAGCGATGTGGACGGGGAGGAGACGGCGCCTGAACAGGCGGCCGTTGCAGCCGGTGGAGAGGAGGGGTCGACCTCGAAGTCGGCCCCTACCGTCGAGGCTGGGCCACGGGGGGAGCGCCCCGTGGCTTTGCAGAAAGACGTGCCGTGGCAGACGCGCTCGCAGACGTCACGATCCTCGTCGGGGGGTCGATCGAGCGAGCCCTCGACGCCCGCCGCGCCGAACGCACGGGTGCCGGGCCCGTTGGCGCAGGTGGGGACCGGCAAGGGGACGACGGTGGCGCCGCCGGCCCCTGCCCGGGGGACGGTGCCGAGAGGGCCGCCTCGACCCCCGCCCCCCGGGCGGTGGTGCTCAAGGGTTCGACCAGCCCGACGGTCACCGGGCCGAAGCGCCAGGCTCCGAGGGGGTAAGTCGCTTTCATAGACGTTGTCTGTCTTTTCTTTTTGTCGGTAATGACCCGTGCTTATCGTTGCACACGTGTCTCTTTTTCAGGTCGAAGCGCCCGCAGGGAGCCGCGCCCTTGGCCCCTGCCAAAAAGTTGAAGACGGGGGCTGTGGTCCAAGCAGCCGCCGAGGTCGGTCCTGCCGCCCCGCCCCCTTTGACGGTTGCCCCCGAGGCGGCATGGGCAGCCACGGCCCGGGAGGCGATGGCGTGGGGGAAGGCGCAGGGGGCCTCAACGTCTGTTCAGACGGCGGAGGAGGCGGGCCCGCCGGCGGTGGCCGCCGAAGCGACGGTCGTGGCGCCCGCGTGGCCGTCGGAAGAAGTTGCACCTGGCGCCCCAGGGGGTGCGGGGCCTTCGTCGACGGTGGTAGCGGCCGAGGTGGTGGAGGTGGCCGGGCCCCAGGCCCCCGTGAACGAGGGGGAGGCTCCGGCTCACCCAACGCCGGGGCGTTGGCCCGAGGGCCTAGCTGCGCTGGAGGCTCGACTCCAACTCGAGCACGAGGGCACGACTGCCGCCGCGCCCGAGGGCCCCTCGACGACGCCGGAGCTCGAGGCGGGGGGTCCGGTCGATCGGCCCGAGGGAACACCCGCGCCGGCGCAGGGCGGGATGTTGATGGAGTCCACCCCCGCCCAGGTGGACGAGATGGTGGCCGAGCTGGTGGGCTCGGCGGTGACGACCACCGTCGCGGCTCCTCGGGCGGAGCCGGAGGTGGCTCAGCCTCCCCTCGAGGCTGGGGGGCCGTTGTCTCGAGGTAAGCCATACTTCAACTCACTCGAGACGCGGTGGGTTTGCCTTGCTGGGTGTTAACTTTTTCGAGTCCTTCATTGCGCAGGGCCATTCTACCGGCCAGGGTCTTCTTCTACTGGTGGCGACGGCTTGGCGGGGCCGTCGACGTCCTCGCGAGGTGGCCCAGAGGACGGGAGAGGACAGGCGGAAGAAGCCTCACCCCTTTCCGCTTATCGAGGGGGGGGGGGGCGATCTGCGCGAGGGCGTCACGGGGACGGTCGAGGAGAGGATCGCCGCCCGCAGCGTGGCCTGGGGCCAGGAGGTTCTTGAGCTGGCAGACCCTCGAGACCCCGAGTGGCTTTTCCTCACGCTCGACGACCAGGCCGAGCTCCGACGGTGGGAACACGTCGAGGAGTATCGGGCCTTGTTTGAGCTCTCGGTACGTCGTGCTGCGGAGGTCGCCGCCGCGGACATACGCGAGGGGATGGAGGTGGGTTTTGTTCTCCCTTAGATTGTATTCGAATTGTCTGGTTGCCGTTTGTTGACGGTCTTCGTTTTTATCCTCGTCAGTCGCTGCGGGTGAGGTCTTTCGAGAAGTCCCAGTACATTCTCCGGGTACAGGGACAACTCTCGACCCTCCGTGCCTCGCTGGATAGGGCGGGGGATGAGGTCGCCCGCGCGAAGGCTGAGACGGCGGCTGTCCGGAAGGATGCCGAGTCGAAGGTCGCTCATGCGAAGGCCGGCTACGAGGCCATCCAGAAGCAAGCCTGGGCGGCCTTGCAGACGGCGCAGACGAAAGTCGACCTCGCCCTTCAGTCCTCCGTCACCGTCGGGCAGGAGCGGGATGCTGCCCTCGAGGCGAAGCGCAAGGCCAAGGAGGAGGCTGCCCAGCTGAGGGAGGAGCTGGCCCGGGCGAGCGAGAGCATCCGAGGGCTCCGGGGAGACCTCGACGCCGTCTCCCGCGAGCGCGACGTGCTGACCACCTCGGAGGAGAAGGCTCGGACCCGCGCGACCTCCCTGGGCGTGGTGGCGATGAACCAAAAGAGGGCCCTCGATGACGCAGGCAAAACCATCGAGGGCCTCGAGGACAAGGTCAAGGATCAGTCCTCCGACCTTGTCGACGTCCGCCGCCAACTTGAGGAGACCGAGCGGGCCTACTCCACCTGGACGTGCAGGCCCAAGGTGAGTGTTTCGGGAGTGTTGCAGAATCTGTCCTGCCTCGACCCTCTTTCTGCTTTTTTTTGGGTTTTGACTGTTGCGTGCTTGTTTTGGCAGAGCTCGCGAAGGATAACGCCCGCGCCCATAAGGACCTGGACAATCTTCAGGGCCTCCTCGGCACTGAGGCGAACCTCAACGCGACGCTCGCGGACGCCATCAACACCTTCTGCAACGACCTCTCGGTCAGGCCGGAGCCGGAGGTCGAGGGGGATGCTCGAGGGGACTCCCTGCTACGCCGCTTCTACTCCATGACGCGGGGGGTGACGGAGAACGTCCGAGCCGCCCTGCATGTGGGCGTGAAGCGGGCCCTCGCGGTCGTCAACTCGCTCTACGACGTGGACCTCAACCTCGTTGTCGACGGGTTCGCCACCGACCCGAAGCTGACCGAGGAAGAGAACGACGCGAAGTGCCAGGAGTTGATGGATCACGCAGAGGTGCTTGGAGGCCTACTGGCGAAACTCTTCGAACCCGAGGTGATCCCCTCGGTGGACGAGTAGCCCTTGGAAGGTGTCGACGGGTAGTCCCGGGCCTGCGAGCCATATCTGGACAAGAAGGTCCATGTAATAGTTAGGCCTTTGTATTGATACAATGCCAAGCCCCGAGGACTTTTTGTGTATAATGCATTTCGATCGAGATGCACATAATTATTTTTGTTTTTTCGAGCTCTCCCTACTTTTCTTTGCCTAAGTCGACGCCTGTGAACTAAGTGTTGGACGCACGCTCGGATCCCTGGAAGGGGGGTGGCGAGCGGGGATACCTTAGCCCTGGGGCGTAGGTGGGTCCCTGGCTCGATGACACCCTCGACCCTTAGGGAGTCCGAGGCGCCTTTACTTAGTTATGAAGCGTGCTCGAGGCGAAGAACGAGAGGGAGAGTCGAGTTTCGAAAAAAACGTTCGAGTTTTTCAGGGACTTAGGAGGGGGGTGCCCCCCTGTTAGCCCCCGAGGGAGGCTCGACTTTGCTGAGGCAAAGTCGAGGCTACCTTAGTGCTATAGACGGGTTCGTCTCGTTATTTCTACTTCTCGAGCTCTCTCTGCTTTTCTTTGCCTAAGTCGACGCTTGTGAACTAAGTATTCGACGCACGCTCGTGTTCCTGGAAGGTGGGTGGCGAGCGGGGATACCATAGCCCTGGGGCGTAGGTGGGTCCCTGGCTCGACGACACCCTCGACCCTTAGGAAGTTTGAGGCGCCTTTACTTAGTTATGAAGCGTACTCGAGGCGAAGATCGAGAGGGAGAGTCGAGTTTCGAAAAAACGTTCGGGTTTTTCGGGGACTTAGGAGGGGGGTGCCCCCCTGTTAGCCCCCGAGGGGAGCTCGACTTTGTCCGGGCAAAGTCGAGGCTACCTTCGAGCTGCGATACGAACGTGAAATGTGTTTCGAGAACATTTTATTCATTCGAGAATTTGTACATAAATGCGAAAATGTACAAGGCCCTGGGGCCTCAGGGATAGAAGCGACGTAGTTGTTCGATGTTCCACGCGTTGGTGAAGATCTCGCCCTTCTCGTTCTTTAGTTTGTAAGTGCCGGGCTTCAGCACCTCTGCCACGATGAAGGGTCCCTCCCAAGGTGGTGTCAACTTGTGATGCCCCTTGTTGCTTTGTCGACGGCGCAGAACGAGGTCGCCGACGTTGAGGTCCCTTTTGCGCACGTTTTTGTCGTGGTAGCGCCGCAACGTCTGCTGGTACCGTGCCGACTTGAAGAGGGCCGCATCATGGGCTTCCTCGAGCTGGTCGAGGGAGTCCTCTCGGGCTACCGTGTTGGCTTGCTCGTTGTAGGCTTTCAGTCGAGGGGACCCGTACTTGAGGTCAGTGGGGAGGACGGCCTCGGACCCATAGACCAAGAAGAACGGAGAGAACCCCGTGGCTCGACTCGGTGTTGTTTGGAGACTCCATAGTACAGCGGGCAGCTCATCGACCCACCTCCTGCCATGCCTGTTCAGCCAATCGAAGATCCTTGGCTTGAGGCCCTGCAAAACCATACCGTTGGCACGCTCGACCTGACCGTTAGTTCGAGGGTGGGCAACTGCGGACCAATTCACCCTGATGTGGTGATGGTCACAGAAGTCCAGGAACTTTTGGCCGGTGAACTGCGTGCCATTGTCGGTGATGATGACGTTGGGGACCCCGAAGCGGTGGATGACGTCGGTGAAGAATAGCACGACTTGTCGAGACTGGATGTTGGCGATGGGTCGAGCCTTGATCCACTTCGAGAACTTGTCGATAGCCACAAGAAGGTGAGTGTGGCCACCCTTGGTTCTTTTCAGGGGGCCGACCATGTCGAGCCCCCATACTGCGAACAGCCAAGTTATGGGTATCATCTGAAGAGCTTGGGCAGGTAGGTGGGTCTGCCTGGCGTAGAATTGGCATCCCTTGCAGGATCGAACGAGTTTAGTGGCATCGTTGACAGCCGTCGGCCAGTAGAAGCCCTGTCGAAAGGCACTTCCTACCAGCGTTCTCGGCGCCGCGTGGTGGCCACAAGCCCCCCGAGTGTAGGTCCTTCAGCAATGCCCTCCCCTCCTCGAGGGTGAGGCAGCGTTGAAGTACACCCGACGGGCTTCGTCGATATAGTTCGCGACCATCCCCGTATAGGACGTAGGTTTTGGCACGTCGAGCTACTCGACGGGCTTCCGTGCGGTCTTCCGGGAGTTCGCCTCGCATTAGGTACTCGAGGTAAGGCGCGCGCCAATCCATCGGAGGGGTTGGCGCTGCGACGGCCCCGTCGATCTCCATGACCTCTCCCCCGCTCGAGGGGGGATCGGTCGAGGGGGGTGGGTCGACCCCTTGCTCGAGGACGGGAGCCCCCGAGTCCAGGTCGACGGACGGTGTGTGCAGATCCCTCGAGAAGATGTCGGGAGGGACCGTGCCTCGAGTAGACGCGATTTTGGCTAGCTCGTCGGCAGCTTCGTTGTACCGACGGGCTACGTGGTTGAGCTCGAGGCCATAGAACTTGTCCTCGAGCCTTCGGACCTCCTTGCAGTAGGCTTCCATCTTAGGGTCGTGGCAGCTTGAGTCTTTCATCACTTGGTCGATCACCAGCTGAGAGTCCCCTCGCACGTCGAGGCGTCGAACCCCAAGCTCGATGGCGATGCGCAGGCCGCTGACGAGGGGCTCATATTCGGCGACGTTGTTGGAGGCAGGGAAGTGGAGGCGGATGACGTAGCGCATATGGACCCCTGAGGGTGATATGAACAGCAATCCGGCGCCCGCTCCCGTCTTCATCAACGATCCGTCGAAGTACATGGTCCAGAGCTCGCTCTGGACCTGCGCTGGGGGTAGTTGGGTGTCGGTCCATTCTGCAATGAAATCTGCCAGTACCTGAGATTTGATAGCCTTCCGAGGGGCGTAGGAGAGGGTCTCCCCCATGAGCTCGGCGGACCACTTGGCGATCCTTCCCGATGCCTCCCGGTTCTGGATTATCTCTCCGAGGGGGAAAGATGAAACCACAGTGACCGGATGGCCCAGGAAATAGTGTTTGAGCTTACGCCGAGTGAGGACGACCGCGTACAACAGCTTCTGGATGTGGGGGTACCTCGTCTCGGTCTCGGTAAAGACCTCACTCACGAAGTAGACAGGCCTCTGAACCAGGAGGGCCTTCCCTTCCTCTTCCCTCTCGACCACTATTACCGCGCTGACTACCTGGGTAGTTGCTGCGACATAGAGCAGGAGGGGCTCGGCTGGACTCGGGGGGTACCAAGACCGGGGGCGAAGTGAGCAAGGCCTTGAGCCTCGAGAGCGATTCCTTAGCTTCGGTGGTCCACGCGAAGTGTTCCGTCTTCTTCAGGAGTCGGTAAAGGGGTAGGGCCTTCTCTCCGAGCCTCGAGATGAAGCGACTGAGGGCGGCGAGGCACCCAGTAACCCTTTGCATGCCCTTGAGGTCGTTGATCGGGCTCATCTTCGTGATAGCGGTTACCTTCTCTGGGTTGGCCTCGATCCCGCGCTGGGAAACTATGTACTCTAAAAGCATGCCTCGGGGGACCCCGAAGACACACTTCTCAGGGTTCAGTTTTATGCGATTAGCCCTGAGGCACCCAAACGCGATGTCGAGGTCTCCGACCAGATTTCCGACTGTTCTGGACTTGACCACGATGTCATCGACGTAGGCCTCGACGGTCGGCCCTATGTGTTTCCCGAAGACGTGGAGCATGCATCGCTGGTAGGTGGCCCCGGCGTTCCGCAAGCCGAAGGGCATGGTGAGGTAGCAAAACATGCCGAAGGGAGTGATGAAGGAGGTCGTGAGCTGATCGGACTCCTTCATTTTTATTTGGTGGTAGCCGGAATACGCATCAAGAAAGCAAAGGGTTTCACATCCCGAAGTGGAATCTACTATTTGATCGATACGTGGTAAAGGAAAAGGAACTTTAGGACACGCTTTATTTAGACTAGTGTAGTCTACACACATCCTATCCTTCCCATTCTTTTTCTTTACAAGCACGGGATTAGCTAACCACTCGGGATGATGCACCTCCTTGATGAATCTGGCCTTCAAAAGCTTGTCGACCTCCTCCCCGATGATCCTGCGCTTCTCCTCGTCGAAGCGGCGCAGACGGTGCTTCACCGGTTTGGACCCGGCTCGGATGTCCAAGGAGTGCTCGGCGACCTCCCTCGGAATGCCCGGCATATCTGAGGGACTCCATGCGAACACGTCGGCATTCGCACGGAGAAAGTCGACGAGCACTGCTTCCTATTTGGGCTCGAGGGTCGCGCTGACCGTCAGCGCCTTCCCATCCGCGAGGCCGGGGTCGAGCGGGACGGTCTTTGTGTCTTCCGCCGGCTTGAAGTTGCTAGCGTGTCGCTTGGGGTCGGGGATCTCTCCAGACAAGTCGTCGAGGGCCGCGAGGATAGCCGAATCCTCACGGGCCTCGGCTTTTTCCACGCACTCGACGTCGCAGTCGTATGCGTGCTCGTAGGACGTGTCGACGGTGATGACCCCCGAGGGCCCCGGCATCTTGAGCTTGAGGTAGGTGTAGTTCGGGACCGCCATGAACTTGACGTATCCCGGTCTACCGATGATGGCATGGTAGGTGCCTCGCCACGCGACCACCTCGAAGGTCAGCTCTTCCTTTCGGAAGTTCGAGGGGACACTGAAACAGACCGGTAGCTTGATGCGGCCGATCGGGAGTGCCTTCTTTCCTGGGATGATCCCGTGGAACCCCCCAGCGCTGGGCAGGAGCATGGTCCTCGGGATCCCCAGGAGATCGAGGGTCTCGGCGTAGATGATGTTGAGGCTGCTTCCCCCATCCATGAGCACCTTGGTGAGGCGGGTGTTGAGGATGATCGGGCCGACGACGAGCGGGTAAGCCCCTGCGTTGGGGATGTGCTCGGGGTGGTCGTCCTAATCAAAGGTGATGGGCGTATGGGACCAGTCGAGGTACCGCGGAGTCTGGGCTCGAACAGAAAAAACCTCTCGGCGCTCCCTCTTGCGCTGGCGCGTGGTGAGGCGAGTCGAGGGTCCCCCGTAGATCATGTAACAGTCGTGGATCTCGGGGAAGCCACCTTTCTTGACATCGCCCCTGACGTGGGCGTCACAGGGCGGGTCTTCCTTGCCGTCGTCTCTCCTGAAGCCAGGAGGGACAAAGTGCTTTCGGAGCATGCGGCAGTCCTCGAGGCGGTGGTTGGCCGGCCCCATATGATAGGGGCAAGACTCCTTCAGCATCTTATCGAAGACGCCCCCGTCGGGAGGGGGCCCTCGAGGCTTCTTCTTGTCCGCCGCAGCGACAAGGTCATCGGGCTCGTCGTCGTGCTCGACGTTGGGCTCGACGTTGCGTCGGCCCGGTTGGTCCTTCTTCTTCTTCTTCCGACCGCCGTTGCCGACGTTGTTCCTTCTGAGCCCATTGTTTCTCTTGGGCCCGTCGTTCGAGCCCCCGGGCTCATCCGCCTTGCCTTTCCCCTTCCCTGGGGGAATCTGGAAGAAGGCGCCAACGGCCTCTTCGCCAGCTGCGTAGTTGGCGATGACGTCCATGAGCTCGTTGGCGGTCTTGGGGGTGTTTCGCCCCAGCTCCCGCACCAACTCCTTGCAGGTTGTCCCGGCGATGAACGTCGTGATGACCTCGTGGTCGGAGATGTGGGTCAGTGCGGTGCGCTACTTCGAGAATCGACGGGTGAAGGCGCGGAGGGTCTCCCCTGGCTTCTGCTTGCAGCTGCGAAGGTCCCAGGGGTTGCCCGCCCGCTCATAGGTGCCCTTGAAGTTGCCCTCGAAGATCCGGACCAGGTCGGACCAGTCCTGGATCAGTCCGGGGGTAGCTCCTCGAGCCACCTTCGAGCGGTGTCGGAGAGGAACAATGGGAGTTGCCGGATGATGATGAGGTCATTGTTGGCTCCACCCAGCTGGCATGCCAGCCTGAAGTCGGCAAGCCAGAGCTCTGGCTTGGTTTCACCGTTGTACTTGACCAGGCTGGTGGGTGGACGGAAACGTACGGGCAGGGAGGCCCGCCGGATGGTTCTACCGAAGACTCGGGGCCCCGGCGGCTCTGGAGACCGACATCGGTCTTCGTCGCTGTCGTAGCGCCCACCTCGGTGAGCGCTATAGCCTCGAGCCTCGGCGTCGCCGTACCGACGTCGATTGTTCACCCGAGGGGGGAGGTCGTCGACGAGGCGTTCCTGAACCGGTCGTCGCTCGACCTGGCCCTGGGGCGCCTTGTTCTGGTGGACGGAGACCTCCCGATTTTGTCGAGGGGGCGCTGCTTGTCGCTCAGAGGCAGCCCCTCGATGCCTCGAGGCTGAGCTCTCCGCCTGTTGTACGGCCGCAGTTTGGAGAAGCCCCTGGATTTCGTCCCTGATACGCCGTGCCTGGGGGGTTGATGGCGCCGGCATGTCGCGGAGTAGCATCGCGGCTGCTACGACATTCTGGCTGGCGCGGTTGAAGACTCGGGGTTCGGCGTTCCCCTCCTCGACGATCTGCCGGTGGACTTCCCGGGCCCGCTCGCGAGCTCCTCCACCCTGAGGACGCCCTCGATCCCTCTCGAGGGCGTGTTTGAGCTGCTGAAGACGCAGGCGCTCTTCCTCGAGCTTGCTGAGAAGCTCTCGGACCTGTGTAATCTGGACCTCGTGGGGTGGATCGGCTATATCAGGACTTGGGGGGATGGCATCTCGAGTTGGCGTGACGTTGGTCCCCCTTCCTTCTTCGGTGGCCGCGGTGTCATCGACATCCTCCAGAGGATCAGCTTGCTCATCGAGGTGCTCATCGAGGTGGAAGCACTCCCGAGTGGAGTCGTAACTCTGGTCGGGAGAGTCCGAGTCGAGGTCGGCGTGGTAGAAGCGGGGGAAGGCCCTACCCTTTCTTCCTCCTCCAGGCGCCACCGTAACGTGCCCCACGTATGGGGCAGTTCTGGCTCGCCCGGTGAAGAGGTGGTGACGGGATCGGCCGTCTCCCACGACGGAGTCCATGGAGACTCGTCATATGTGTGTAGGCGTAGCCCTGCGATAGCATAGTAGAGTCCGGCGCTGTTGCGGAGCCCGTATGGGAACGGGTCACGCGGTGGTGATGGGGTCGAGGATGTCGGAGAGGCCACGGGGACCTCCGGGGACGACGACGTGGCAGAGCCGAAGTCCCGCTCGGGGGGACACCCGCCCTCGGCCCACAAGCGTGGGTCAAGCGGACCCCTAGGAGAAGGGGCCGTGTCGCCAACTGGGACCGGGGGAACGACATCCAGCGCCTCAGAGCTCGCACGACGGCGAGCGCGTCGGAGCCGCTCGCACCTCCTCCTGATCGCAGGCCAGAGACACAAGCGGAGGGACCGTCGCCTGATCCTTGCTGGCTCCGGCGCAGCGGAGCTGATGACGTCTAGGCCACGGGCGGTGGGAAAGACTATGAAGTCGCCCTGGTTCGTGGAAACGAACCCTAGACTGCCGAACCAGATGACGGTGGTGAATGGGAACGGTGGGATGGTAGAATCCATCTGAGAGAGTAGTTCGGAGTTGATCGACACGCGAATCCCCCTACCTGGCGCGCCAACTGTCGGTGTTATGACCCGGGGGTCAAGACCACCAACGAGTAAATTTGTATATCGCGTGCTCCCTCTCTCAGACGTGATGCAAGATGGACACAAGGTTTATCCTGGTTCGGGCAAAGAAGGCCCTACGTCCAGCGGGGGAGGATGACTTGTATTATCTCGCACCCAAAACGTGCTCGTACAGGGGGGTACAAGCTGTGTTACACAGAGTAGGCCACCCGAGGGGTCGATCGAGTGGCGGGGAGTGTGGAGTGTGGAGTGTCAGAGTCTGAACTGAGGTCCCGGAGGTTTCAGGCTTTGGCCGTCCCGGAAAAGAAGAAACCGAAGAAGCCGAAGAAGAAGAAGCCCCCCATCCTCTACCTCGGCGTCCCTTTTATAGACCAAGGGGAAGTCCGAGGGTACAGGGTCCTAACTGTAGCAGTATGGGTAGCGTATCCGCAGCACAGTGTTGGCGGAGAGACGTTGAGCACTGTGGCGGCGTGGCCTTCCCGTCCTTCTGGCGTCCCCGGTCGTGGCGGCAGTGGAAGTCGTCGCAGCACAGTGCCCGCGGGCAGGCACGAATCCCACGGCTGAAGCGGGACGGGGCGGATGGGACGGCCTCCGTACTGGAGTTGTTGGAGAGTGGGGTCGAGCCCCCCGATCGAGGGGGGGGGGTCGAGCCCTGCGTGGCTCTGTCGCGTTCCCGAAGTCGTCTTCGAGGGTCGCACTGTTCACTTTCCGAGGGGTACTATTGGAGTCCGTACTCGCGTAGTGGCGACAGTGGCGGCACAGTTGACAGGAATCGGGGACCTGATGGGGAGTTGGCGGATTTGACAGCGGACGCGGGCGCCCATGTCGTTAGGTGGGTTCACTTTAACCCATGCCGGGAGCAGTTGGGTTACTCGAGCCCCTCGTCCGGGGGTCGTCCGCTCGACCCATGGTCGAGGTAGAGGTCGAGGCGTCGACGGGGTCGGAGCAGAGACGGGGTCGGAGAGGTCGAGGTAGAGGTCGGGGGGTCGATTGTTCGACCCCTCGTCCGTCCTTCGTTCGTCGAGTTGGAGCCGGGGGGTCGTTCGCCCGCCCCCTCGGTCCGTCATTTATCATCGAGGTAGGAGCCGGGGGGTCATTCGCTCGCCCCCTCGGTCCGTCATTTTTCATCGAGGTGGAGCCGGGGGGTCGTCCGCTCGCCCCCTCAGTCCGTCATTCGGCGTCGAGGTGGAGCCGGGGGGTCGTTCGCTCGCCCCTCGGTCCGTCATTTTTCGTCGAGGTGGAGCCGGGGGGTCGTTCGCTCGCCCCCTCGGTCCGTCATTCGGCGTCGAGGTGGAGCCGGGGGGTCGTTCGCTCGCCCCCTCGGTCCGTCATTTTTCGTCGAGGTGGGCCGGCCCGCGACTCGTCGCCACAACCGGTGTAGGGGGGCCTTCGAGTGATGGGCCGCGCCTTACCGAGTAGTGGGCTGGTCCCTGCCTTAAAAACGGTTGCTATGTTTAGCGTTAATTTATCGAAGGGTTTAGGGTGCCCCTTACCTTTGTACCCGACACCTCCCTTGGCGGCAGGCGGCGGCCTTCCTGCATGCAACAATCAAGACCGAAGTGAACAACGCAATCAAGAGCGATGGCTTGCCTAGCCGCGAGCAAGGGCGTCATGGACGTCGTGATCAACAGCCACAGGTTCTTTCACGGCGCGATCAAGGCGTGGAGAGGGCCAAACTGGCAGCGCTTTATCCGCAGATGCAGTAATCCTCGAATCTGGCAGGTTGGATATTTGTTTTATTTCCTTATTTAACATTATCACTGACATAGTAGAGATACGTCAATGATTTGATGAGTGATATTGATATGTTTCATCAGTGATATGTCATAGTATCTTAGGGTGTGTTTGGTTGAGAGTTAAAGTAGGGTGGGGGACGGAATAACTCTATTTTCTATTTGGTTGAAGAGGGATAGGACCAACCTATTTTCTGTTTGTTTTCTGTTTGGTCTGAGGACACCGGCTGACAGGTGGGGTCCATTTGTTAGTTTTTTTAATTGTTTTTTTCTTCTCCCTTTCCTTATCCCTTTCCCCTCCCGCATCGCGAGCCCGCGCTGGCGGCGCCCACACCGGGCCGGGGGAGCTCGCGCGAGCATGGAGTCCGCGGCGGCGGAGGCCCAGAGCCGAGGGCGCTGCTCGTCGTCGCGCCCAACCGGCTGCACCTAGAAGTGGCGGAGTTGTGGCTCTCCTCGCACGCGCGTCGGTGAGGCCGCAGCTCGCCCTCGCGTGCTTCGCTCGCGGCGCGGCTCGTCTTCGCGCTTGACCGGCTGCACCTGGAAGCGGCGGGGTTGTGGCTCTCCTCGCACGCGCGCCAGTGAGGCCGCAGCTTGCCCTCACTGCGGCGGCGGCGGACCTGACGCGCTTCGCTCGCTGCATCGCCGGAACTCGCGCGACCTCGCTGGAACTCGTCCACCGTGCGGTCCGCCTCCTCTTCCTGCTTGTTGCACGCGCGCTCGTCCCACCCAGGGCCGACCCCGTCCGCTCGTTTTTATGGGACGAGTTCGCCCCGCATCTTGTGGGTATATTCGCTGTGGGAGCGAACCCACCCCAGATGAACTCTGAACCAAACGCTAACAAATCCAGGTCGGACGCGGTGTTTTTTATTTTGTGTTCCCAGGTTTCAATCTCTGGTGGTCTTGTGCGTGGGTGAGAATGAGGGTGGGAAGCCTTGCTGTGGGGTCAGAGGGTGAGATCCAGGCTTCCCACTCTTTTAGAAGATTTCAATTATAGTAGAGATAGTAGAGATTGTAAATGATCGGGTTCCCATGGCTAGGAATGAGCTAAGAAACGCCAATTGCAGATGCCCTCTGTATTTTATTTTGAATAAGAAAAATACGGACCAAGTATCTGTTAAAACTAAAATGTTACTTCATCCCAAATTATAAGACAGTTTAACTTTTTTGACATTAAGTTTGACCACTTGTCTTATTTAAAATTTTATACAAAATATCACTTCTTTTGTCGTGGCTTGCTTTATTAATAAAAGGTCTTCAAAAATGATTTAAATTTGACTATTTTTACATAAATCTTTTGAATAAGATGGTCAAACTTGTGGCAAAAAAAAATCAAATGTCTTATAATCTGAGACGGAGGAAGTATCTATCTTTACACGTTGTATTTGAATTTTTTTTAAAACAAATTCTTTGTTCATATTCCTAGTTGTAGTCACCCATGTCATGTATTTAAACTATCGTTTTGTAGTCTACTTTTTTTGTTGATCACCAATACTTATAGTATATGTTTAGAAACAAGCTGGTACTAGTTTCATATATATATATATATATATATATATATATATATATATATATATATATATATATATATATATATATATATATATGATTTAACACAAGTTAGTTGTATTTTTAGAAATTAAACAATATTTTTATTAGTTTTGGAAAACAGACAATCACTTTAAGGCTTTGTTTAGATGTGTATATATACCTTGAACCATATAGATTAGAGTGGATTGGAGTATAATATACACTAGTTTAAATACACTCTAAGAGCATCTCCAACAACTCCTTAAAATTTACATGACAAATCCTATGGTTTAGCAAGTTGCTAAAATGTTTGACAAGTGAAAAAATGTCTTCAACTTGGCAAACTTCAAAAAAGAGGTCCACCCGGTCCATCTCGCGGCTGGACCCGTAAAATCCAAAACGATAATTAAAGAGATGGAAGGAGTACTCTGCTAGTTGACACTAGTCTAAATTATAAATATTGGTGCTCATTTTTATAAATTTGATACATTTAAAATTAATTTAATTTGTGACCATTTTAAAAGTTTATTGAGGGAGTAGTATCTTGAGCCCTCCCAACTTATCCCCTGCCAACGCGTTCTTGAATCCGACTAGCGACAACAGACGCGTTCTTGAATTTGCTGCTTGGCTGTCGCGTGTTGGCACCCCGCGACGATGGATCGGAAGTGTCGGAGACGAGCTGGGATGTTTACCAAGTTGCTAGATTTACCAAGTCCGGGATGATGTTTACCAAGTTGGTAAATATACCAAGTAGATTTAAGGAGTTGTTGAAGAGGTGTTGTCGTGTTTTTTCTAAAAAAAATAAGAATACCAAGTGGATTTGAGGAGTTGTTGGAGATGCTCTAACACATGTTGTTTAAGAGAGATAACACAACACAGTAAGGTTAACAACCATTAATGCACTTTACTAAAAAAGAATATATGACACAACCCCTAAATTGTTCTGTTGCAAAACCACTCAACTATATCACACTCACTGAATTTTGTTTGTTTTTCACGGATTTAGAGCCACAACATGCCAAGCTAGTCGAGTCTAAGATTTTTTATATACATATCGACAGTTGACAATTATGTTTAAAACCAGATTAGACCAAACAATAGAAATACAATAGAGCGACAAGATCTCCAAGGGTCGACAATAAAATATCTATCCCAACCGATTGGATTGAGACATCAACATTCAACGACACCCAACAAATTAAAGACACGTCAACGAGTGTGTTGTATTACCATTTAACGAGCTTACACTCTCATCGCCCTTATAATCTTATAAGAAGCATATAATGCCTTTGATGAAAACAACATTTGTGATCGAAATTGCTGGAAACATGTCGAATTGGTGTTAAGAATGCGCTATGGAGGATGTGCTCACTGTTGAGGCAGCAGCATGCAAGCAAGCTCTCCAAACAGCTACTGATATGGGTATATCCCGGATTCAGTTGGAGATTGACTCAACAATTCTGAAACAGACTCTAAATTCTGATGATATGGATTGGGCGTCAGGAGGAATGATGATAAGAGATGCACGTTTCATGTTACAACAACACTTTGTATGCAATAATAGCATAGCTGTCTCTCGAGAATGTAACTCTGTAGCGCATGAATTAGTAAAGCTTGCTATGTGTTGGGATCCGGGCGACCTATATGTTTGGGCGAGCCCCCTCCCAGGTTTTGTTAAGACTCTTATTGCTCGCGATTTAGTCGAGCCTGTGGTGTTGAATGAAAGGCAGTAGAGCCACCAGTTTGAATAAAAAAAGAATGCGCTCTGGAGGTTTTTTTTTTAACCGGGCAGCGAACATTAATTTGCAAAAAATGGATTACAACGAATTTCAAAAATCAAAAGACATACATTGTGGTGGTTATCCATTGGCATAGATAGATGCGCAATGGGGGGAAAAGGTACACTTATTTTTAGTCCATGCATGCATCATAGCACAGACACAAATGAGGAAACTAATTACTAGCACGATCGAGGTTTGGCCTTGAGCATGAGCTTAGACTTCCTTCTCAGCGTTATACCAAAGGCCTCTGTCATGTCAAGGCCTCCCTCTCCCCCAGAGCCAGAGTCGTCGTTTGGCTGCTCCCAGTCGAAGTGATAGAAGAGGCTAGCAAGCACGAGCTCCATGTTGGCCAGCCCGTGCGTGATGCCAGGGCAGATCCTCCTGCCCGCCCCGAACGGGGTGAACTCGAAGTCATTGCCCCTGAAATCGACACTGTCGCCGCGGCCGCTCTCAAATCTCTCTGGCCTGAACGCCTCGCCGTCGCCGCCCCAGAGCTCGTCGTCCCTCGCGATCGCCCAGACGTTCACGAACACCCTGGTGCCCTTGGGCACGTCGTAGCCCATGACCTGGCACGCCTCTCGGCACTGCCGGGGCAGCAGGAACGGCACCGGCGCGTGCAGCCGTAACGCCTCCTTGATCACCAGGTGCGGGTAGCTTAGCTTGGGCATGTCGTCTTCGGTTAGCTTCTCCTGTCCCTTGAACGTCTCCCTCACCTCTGATTGCGCCTTGTGCAGCACCCCTGGGTTCTTCACCAGCTCTGACATGGCCCACACTAGCACGGTTGATGACGTCTCGCTCCCGGCAGCAAAAATATCCTAAAATTCATTCATTTTGTATTTTACATATATATATTATTTTTTATATGCCTTTTGTATAATATGATAAGGATATATGATAAGGTCACGAGTAAAGAGAAGGCGAGTGAATGAACTTATAAATCGATGGAAGAATATAATGCACGGTGATGAGGTCGATCTGAACTGAAGGTCTTACGAAAATGACGGTGCTGACAATCTCGTTGGTGAGAGGGAACTGCAGGGCACCTTCCCTCTGCAGCCTGAGGAGGACGCCGAGGAGGTCGTCGTCGTCTCGCTCTGCCGCCGGCGCCACGCGCGTGGGCGTGGCCACCTTGCGCTCATGGATGATGCTCTCGATGATGCGGTACACGTTCTTCTGGCACCGTCCCATGTCTCTGGCGGCAACGCTGAACCGGCGCACGCACGAGCCGCGACGACGGGTACAGGTCGGCAAGGCTGAAGCCGCCGGTGAGGCGCACGGCCTCGTCGAGCTCGTGCAGGAACTCGTCGCGGTGCTTGCACCGGTCGCCGATGGCGGTGCGCACGACGACGTCGTTCACCATGCGGCAGATGCCGTCGCTGAGGTTGACGACGCCGCCGCCAGAAGCACCGACGCACTGGTCGGAGATGGAGCGGAGGAGGCGCACCACCTCCTCCTCCCTGACGGGCCGGAACGAGAGCACGCGGCGCGGGTTGAAGAGCTCCAGCATGCACACCCTGCGGAGGTCGCGCCAGCGGTCGTTGTAGGGTGAGAAGAGGATGCCCCTGCCGCCGCAGCTGATGATGTCCAGGGTGGCGCTCAGGTGGCGGTCGCAGAAGGCCAGGTCGTGGGTGCGCATCACCGCCCTGGCTGCCTCGGCGGAGGAGGCCACCAGCGTGGGCACGGCGCCGAAGCGGAGCATCATGAGGGGCCCGGGTGCCGGACATCTCGCGCAGCGCCTGGTGCGGCAGGTCGCTGAAGCGCGACAGCAGGAGGTGGTGCAGGCTGCCGATGACCAGCAGCTGCCATGGCCCCGGTGGCAGCTGGAGTGCCGCCGCCGACTTGTGTGTGCTTGCGGATGGTGAGGACGAAGATGAAGATTAGGGACAGTACTGTTACGATATCCATTTGTTGGCCACACCCGGCTGTACGTTTGGAGCTCAATCGATTTGCGAATGTACGTAGTATATAGTACCATTAATATATATATTGCGGATATCACGATGGTCGAGTATACTACAGTACTCCAATATGGCGTGCGGCGTGCCATGCCCTGCGCTACGTTGCTCCAAGACAACATTTTGGCTCTCTCTCTCTCTATCTGTTAGCTAGCCTGTCAACTTCTGGTGTGGCTCCTTATAATGAGATATTTCAATTAAGCACAGGTCCTCAACTCTCAAGCCTTGATCTGCACCTGGATTAAAAACAATTTCACTCCACTAAACAACACTTTCACTTTATCAAGTCAGATCATGTAGGAGTATATATTGTGTCTACTGTGCTTTGTCTCTGTAGAACTGGGCCCTGCATGCGACACGGTGAGGCCGTGACCACATGCCGCTTGGACTCCACGCTCCGCCGAGGAATTTAGCGTTTGTATCTTACGATTTTTAGAGGGCATATATACCCAACGAACTTTTAGAGGGTATATACAAAGACACAGAGTATATTACCATACTAATATATATGTTAGTACAAATCGTTTTACATGGTTACATTAATACTCCATCTTCCCCTAAATAACTACCATTCATGCTTTCTGAGAAATAACTTTTAACTAATTTTATATAAACAAAACATTAATAATATATCGTTAAATCTATTTTATAATAAATTTATTTAGAGAAATAAATGTTGCATATATTTTCTATAAACCTAGTCAAACTTATCACGAAAATAAAAAATAATAGTTATGTAGAAACAGAGAAAATCTATTAGTCTTATGGTATTACTAGTGGATAGGCACCGCACGTGTCTATAAAAAAATCTTCGCAAGTAGCACAACATAGTAAAATATAGAAAAAACATTCAGCAATCATCAATCATCATGTTCTAAGACTTTATATTATCTAATAAAAAATGAATATTCAGACAGCAGACCACATGAATATTCAGAAATTATAGATACAAAATAAACTGTATCTGAATAATTTGTTAGTGATCTGCAAGTAACCTAGATTAGAATCTTTTATAGCGAATCATGTATCCATCTTGATATAGAAAAAAAAACTACTGTACGCAGAGAGTGGGTGGGGGCGGAGAGATAATAAAGAGATATGTGAATGAGAGTGATTACCCGAGTTGATCGCAAACCTTAGCTTGGGTTCGTGGGAGTACTCGACAACCAGAAAAGGAAGACGCGGCAGACACCACACACCAGGATCGGAGACGGAGATAAGCCATGGACAAGACACTGTGATCTGCCTGTCCGGCAACCTTGAATGGCGTGCTGGTGGGCTCCTCGACGACGAGCCCGTTAGCAGTGTGGATCTGGTCGACTGAGCGGAGGCCGGCGATGGAGCCGAGCGTGTCACAAGGCAACCTCCACCTGGGCTGGCTCCTCGCCTACCGTGCCTTCACGCTCGTGCTCGCCACCGTCGTGCTCTTCGCACGCCTCCGGCCTCGTCACGTGTGCTGTGGCTACGGAGAGCGGCGTCGCCCCTGAGCGCGGCCTAGGTCCCATGTTGATCGCGTCTTCAACTGGGCCAGGCTCGGGGCTTGCTCCTCGCCTGTCGCTCCTTCACGCTCGCCGCCGCCGTCGCGCTCCTCGTTCGTCAGGCACTGCTGGGGACGAAGGTCGAAGGGGACAGAGAGATCGCAGATTGCGATTGGGGGCGTCGTCGCCTCGCCGCTCTGTTGGACGAAGTCGCCTCCGACCAATTCGACGCTCCCTCTCGGCGTTGCAGAGGCCCGTTGCTCGTCGTACGTATGTGGGGCGAGAAAATTGCTATTATAGGTCTCCCAAACAATGGGCTTCGCTATTATAGGACTTCAAACGTCGACTTCGCTAAAACGACTTTTGAAACATTGGCACATTGTTATAATGTCATTTGACCATTTTAATCAATTTTTGTCAACTAAAATACATGTATTTTTACATGATGTGACTGTATTGCCCTTCTACCTGTTCAAGTAAGAGATCGACGGTTTGTTTCCTCGTAGCTTCTTTGCGGCGTCTCCCAGCTCGCGCCCACGCCGGCGGCGCCGACCCATTCTCGGCGTTGCCCACCCCTCCCTCGACGTCGCCTAGCCATGGCCGCCAGGACGCAGGGGGTGCCCTAGGGCTGTCGGACTGGCCGGCGTGCCCACGCCGGCGCCCGCCCCGCCCTCGATGTCGCCCAGCCCTGGCCGCATGGATGCACGGGCGCCCTAGGGCTGGCCGGATTGCCCATGACATCACCCGCTCCCCCCCCCCCTCGACGGCAGCCGGAGCCGGCACGACTAGGATGGAGGCTAGCGTGCCGATCACAGCGGCCAGCGCACCCAGCACGACAGCCAGCGCGCCCATCACGGACACGAAGCCCAGCACGTCGTCCAGCGATACCCAGCCTGCCTGCGAGGCGGCTGCACCAGCTAGCCACCCTGTGACTGCGAGCCCTGGCAGGTTGCCTGGCAGGAAGCCGGACTGCCAGGCACGTACGGCAGCAGGCAAAGGTAAGCCAGCCACCACCGTGCAAATGTTAAATGGGTTAGAAGGGCAATAATGTCACATCATGGCAAGGTATATGTATTTTAGTTGACAAAAATTGATTAAAAATGGTCAAATGACATTATAACAATGTGCTAATGTTTCAAAAGTCGTTTTAGCGAAGTCGAAGTTTAAAGTCCTATAATAGCGAAGCCCATTGTTTGGGAGTCCTATAATAGCAATTTTCTCATGTGGGGCGGGCGGGACGACAGAACCATGGATCGACGTCTGGGCGTGGGCGGGACGTTAGGTTAGACTGTCCGCAGTGTGCTACTGCTGAATGAACTTTTGCAGTAAAAAAACTGTGCAGCGCTGTACTCTACCGGGAACAGTAGGCGCAACATTAGGCAACTGCAAGCGGACGGACGAAGCGATAGAGGAGTAAAGTTTTCCAAATAGACCAAGCCCAATGGGCTAGCACGAGCATGACCCGAAAAAGCACGGTCCGAGCATGACACGACACGAAGACTGTAGTGCCAGTGCCGGCACGGGCACGACACGACTAATGGACTGACACGATGACGGCCTAACTATTTTTCACCGTTGGATGAGATCAGAGAATTTTGGACCGTTGGATGAACATATATATACATGACTCAATCTCTAGCTCCCACATTTTCCAGCCTCCCACGCCGACGCCTTTCTTTTCCCTCTCCCGCGTCCTTCTCCTTCCTCCTCCGGTTCTCCCTCTCGGCCTCCCGTGCCTTCTCCCTCCTCGAGTGCCCGTGACGGCAGCAGGCCAGCAGCGCAGTCCTCCCTCCCTCCCCGGTCTCTCAGCTCCTCCCGGCCACAGTATCGATGAGAGTGCGACGGCGGCGTTGATGGTTCGACACGCGGGAGCCAAGAGCGGCGGCAGCTCGACGCGCGGGAGCCACGCCGCGACAACGGGCTGGCAGGGGCACGCGCGGGCTGCCGTGCCGGCACGCCTCCAGCATCTTAGTGTCGTGCCTGGCCGAGGAGCCAACACGGTGGCACATCGAGGCACAACACGTGCCTGCCTGGTGTGCCCGTGCCCGTGCCGTGCCGGGTGGCCCATTTGGAAAACTATACAGAGGAGGTACAGGGAAGCATGCACTCGCGGGTCCACATCCTCGTTGTACGCACGCTACTGTTTTAGCTAACTAAAACGGTTATAACTCACACTAAAAGACCAAATTAAATTCCGTTTTCGTCATTAAATTTGTTTCAATAAATCCTTCAAAACAAGATCTCACAAGAATATATTTAGATAAAGTGATTAGTGGACTCCATTGTTGCTAGTTGATATAGAGTACGTGATATAGAGGATGATGGATGCGGAAGAAAGATGTATAGAGGGAAAAATCTTGATGACTAGGATAGATAGAGGATGAATTTGAAGGATGATGAGTACGGCTTCGGCTCCAGCGGGTACGCAAGCGTGCCAGGGTAGGGAGATGAGCGCGGGCTGGAGAGAAAAGGGTAGATGACTCGGTGAAAAAAGTTTACGCGGATTGGCTCTTTACAACATCAAACACCTGTAAATGTAAATAATGTAAATGAGTTTCCAACCGGGTCCACTTGTCAGATTAGGCAAGGCATTTAGATACCTTGGATCTGAGTCTAAAGTCGATCTAACAGGTAAGAAGTAAGGTGGTAGAAATTTTTTGGGTGACAAGGTATTTTCAATTCCTTTGCTCCTTTATAGTATAGATAACACTACATACCAGTTCGTCTGCAACCGCTTTTGCTACAATATTTGTTTAGAGGAAAAAAAACAGTTGTTCAGTGGCAGCCCTTTTTTTCTCATATCACAAATTACTATTGTAAAAGCGGCTGCGACTGCAGCCAAATAGGCATATGTATGCGTATGCGTGTGAGTGTTTTTTGTTTTAGTTTGCCCTCTAAGTCAAACTTCTCTAATTATAATCAAGTTTATACAAGCATCTAAGAAAAATAGCGAGTACAAACCAATATCTTTAATGGAATCATGAAAAGCCGACTAATGACACTCACAATGCAGACTCTATCATAGAATCTAAAGCTATTTATTACCTCGAATATTGTGAACTTCGAGTCTTATTAAGACTTGAAGTCTTATTTTTTCATCATCTCTCTTCAATAAATATACTGTCACATCAGCAAAATACCGTAAATAAGTGGTAATAAATAGTCTTGGACTCTACGATAGAGTCTTGCATTGGGAGTGCCCTACATAAAAAACATACTTGGGAGATTTCAAACAATTTCATACAAATACACCTCCATAGTGCATTTATAGATCATCGGCGCGCGAGCACACAGTAGTCAGCAGGTTAGGGCCCTAGTTAGCCCAATCGAGCAAGGGTCAGGATACCAATGGTGCAAGTGCAAGTAGTCGTCATGTGTGTACATATTTGGCAAATTCATAGGGCTTTTCATCAAGTCAGTGAAAAATCCCTAGCAAAAGGCTGGCTGGCCAAAGACAGCCTAACTGATGGGCTCACGAGAACATGGTTCAACCATACAACCTTTTTTTTCATGAACAAAGCAAGAGGGTTTCCCTATATTAAGAGACAACACAGAAAAATATCCAGGATGCAAATGTAGATCCGCTGCGCTTCATGTTCAGCTTTAAAGTCGTGTCAAGCCAAGGATATCACCACATCAAACCATCTCACCAAAGTGATTAAGAATAAAAGGAGGGAGGGAGGGGGGGACGAGGTTAAACTGGCCATGATCATCACTATAAGAAAGCATGTCCTTAATAAAGTTGCCAACATACCTTGATTTTGCAGCAGGGTACAATCATGTATAACTAAGCAAAAATGCCTCTTACTAATGAAACAACTCTGCCACGAAATTCTGAAGAATACATTTGTTTGTATCTACTGACGATTCTGAATCACGAGTCACCAAACAAGTCATCACTGTCATCGGCTGAATTCATGTTTAAATTCATGCTATGTGTTTTCTCCTCAACAGGTTGGGCTTTATCTGACAGATCATCTGATTTGTATGCCCAAGATGAGCCCACTTTTGCTGGAACAGAATCCCCATAAAGATCATCGTAAATTCCAGGTCTTGTTGTGCTCTTTACTTTTTTAAGCACCTCTTGTAGCTTATCTGTTACCCCACTCGGTGAGGTAGAGGTATATTCTTTTGGTGATGCTTGCTCCTTTCCCTTCGGTATGACAGTAACCTGTACAAGAGATTCATACTTCCCAACAAGACTGCCTTCCTTCACACCTATAGGGCCCGGTTCAGTTCCAACATCTGCACCATCTGAAATCCCAACTACTTGGATAAGTTCTCCTCCAACCTGATCTCTAAATGACACTCTGCGCTTTTTACTTCTCTTCAAGGGCCTTTCAAGTGCATGTTTATCATCATTTGCACCAGAGGCACCTCCTGAAGAGTCTTTGGAACTGGATAATATGTCAGATTTACTAATACCATAGCGGTTAAGTACTGTATTGTATGCCACAACAGCATCTTCATCATTGGGATCTGGAGGAGATGGCAAACTGACATCTGATGGAAGGCTTGCAGTTGGGAATAGAGCAGCTGTGTTCTTTCGCAGGATATAGATTCTGGTTGATGCAGCAAACCGAAGTGACTGTCCAACCTCAAGTTCAACAGGGTTGTCTTTTGTTAATCTCTCATTTGCAACAAACGTGCCATGAACTGATCCCAAGTCGATAACATAGACGCTGAAATAGAAAAGCAAGGACATGTGATTAGTAAACCTAGCAGTCTAAAACAGTAATGTACAGTAAAAAAAAAGTTAGTTCAGGGGATGATTTCTGACAAAAAAGTTCAAATGGTATTCCTTATGGGTCTACAAATGCACGAACCAACAAAAAAGTTATTCAAATGGAGCCCTCAGAAATTATGGAATTCATTCCAAATTTCAACCTAAAGTAAATTAATTTTACATTGACAATAAATGGCCTTAAAATTTCTTTGGATACAGAACCATTAATCATGAGCATCTAGGAACACCATAGTTCATTACAGATAAAAGTTAAGAATACAGAACATAATATCCTCTTTGTTAGTTAATTTTCATGGAATGGGTTTTTGGTTAAAAAACTGATAAAGTGATATAAGAACCAATAATAACTGGAAAACAATGTTTCTGAGACATAAATGCAAGTATAGAGTAGCAGATAATTATACACCTAAGTCACAATGGTAAAGAAAGACAATAGAAACCATCTTCCAGCTTGATATGAATTTCTTTGGCAGAAAAGTTCTAAGGACACACACCAATGTCTATAAAATAACCGAAAGCAAGAGAACAAAGATATCTCTAGTAGTCCTAAAAAGTGCAGAGCGTTTATGTCCACACCCCCATTCGGCGTGCCTCTCTGGCTCGTCCGCCCCTTCACGCCCGTTTTTTTTCCACAAACAAAAGAGAAACCACACTGTCCCACCTTTGCCCCTTTACCTCCCCACCCCGCCCCAGGCACCCCTCCTGCCCCAGAGTCCCAGACCCGTGTTGACCACAGAGGCTGGGTTGACCATGAAGCTTCTACTTGTCATCCAAAGTGGTTGTGCCCCAGAGCTGAATCAGAAAGCGAGGGAGCTGCTCAAGCTGTGCCACCTCAACTAAACTGACACCCTCTTCATCTCATGCCCAGACTCACAAGGACAATCGAGTGAGGAGATGGGATGCTGCTGCTCTGATGTGCTTTGATTTGGTGATGCGTCTTTGTTGATTATCCTTGCTGAGTTCAGAGTTCCAAGGAAATGGAATTACCAAATTGACGAATTGTAATAAGCATGTATACATAAACTTGTAGATTTAGCTCTATCATCTTATCTGAAGAGATTAGGGTGGTTGAACAGAAGGTGATACTGCTGGTTAACAATTAACATAACATTTTGCGGGGAGACAAAGAAGCAATGCAGCATAATTACTGGCAAGTTAGATGGAAAGCAGGCAGGTGTACATGCAAATTGATGTGAATTTGATCAGCTCAATAAACACATCAGGCTGGGTGGTAAGTACAGTCAGTTTTGCCATTAGTCGTAGTGAGCATTAAGCAACACCAACAAAATTAGATTTTCGGCAATGTGGGTATGTCAGGGATGTAGATGTTGTTCCCTTCCTTCCTTGTAATTACACAATACTGTTGCTTCTACACTGGAATATACATTGCCATTTGATTGATGGCAAATCAACCATACCTGAGAGAAGTTTGTGTCGCTTAACAAGGAAAACGTTGGTCCTCGACCCTGCTGAAAATATTTGCTTCCTTTGACTAGAATTATGTATTATGTATTTTAGTGTTTTTTATTTATGCTTGATTAGATATTGATGCTCATGTATTTCAATGTATCTAGAAATAGCATGTTGCTAACGCATTAGGTGTTTGGTGATCTAAAACCAGCATGTTTTCATGTTGATTTTTTTCTCCCATTGCAACACATAGGAAAAGACCTAGCTGACTACTAAGATGCATTTCACTTTATATGTGCATTCAGTGCTACAGTAGCCAATGAAAATGACTTTTCCTATGATAACAAAGCCAATCTTCATACATGGTATGATGCATGAACACATGAAACTATAAAAAGCAGGCACATCTATTGGCCTGGTGGTACACACAAAAGAAATTAATCGTGAGATGCTTAAAATGTGACATTCAGGGAATAAATAAAGTCTAAAGAAATGTGCCTTACTAACCATGGGATACATAAGAACATGAAATAGAATTGCAAGTGATCAGACATGAGGATCCTAACCTTCCATTCCTGTGTGGAATAACAGCAGCATGCTGACGTGACACAGACTGATGGTCCAACACGAAGTCACAAGCAGGAACCTGCCTCCCGAATAGATGCCTCCTGTTGTCCAGATTGATCCTGTCAATGACCTCCCCATCTTTCACCACATCAAGATAGTAGACCCCCGGGCGTGGCTCAATCGCCCAGTCTGGAGGTTGCCACGTCGACTGCCCTCCACCGACCTGTGTCCCAGCATGCCCAGGAGCAACACCATCTTGCCCAGCCACCCTTGAGCTAGTACCTTGCGGACTTTGGTGATTCTGACCTGGCACAACATTAGAATTCTGTGGCAGTGTCAACGGAGCCGGTGGTGCTTTAGCTGTCCCTGCAGCTGCAGCTGCGTTCTTGGTACCTGACTCCTTCACTGAGAAAGGCTCCAAGGTCTGTGCCTTCTTGAAGCGGTCAAGGCCCCCACGATACATCTCCCCACACCTCTAATCCACCGTGTTTACCACTACAGATCCAGCAGCTTAAGTACTTGTGTACTGAAATTTAGCAGACAAACAAAAGGGTATTGCTCCTAAGGCTGATCAAATTAATTAAGTCAGAAACAGCAATGGAAAGGATCTGCAACCAAACTTAGGAGAAAACGAAATTCGGACCTCTTATCACACGGATTCTATTCCGTCGGGAGGGAGGGATTGTGCCGAGACAAGAGCTCCGCACGCCGCTGCAGGTTACTAGCCTCCGGTACGCTCGGCCTTCGGTGTCCTCAGCCCGAAGACGCGCTCGCCTTCCACACGTTGGGCCGCCGGAGCCCGCGCTCCTTCCACGCGTGGGAGCTAGGAGAGGGATCTGTCGCCTCCCGCTCGGCGAAGAAGGGGCATGGTGGTGCCGGCGGCGGATGGGGCGGATGGGAGCACGATTCCTGGGGGTAGAGGTGAAGGAAATCCGATGGTTGCTTTTACATCTATCGGTTCAGAATCCCCTCAAGAGAATGAGAACTTTTCCAAAGTTTAAGAAACTACAGATTTAGAACCCATGCAAAACCATAATTTACCCCCAAAAAATGGTCTAGAGTGAAGTTTAAAAACTTAAAAAAATACATGGTCTTTAAAATCATAAATTTTGTTACATATATATACTTCATGGCACTCTAAAACCAAAGTATTTAACAAAACATATTGTTTTTTCTATAAAACTCTAAAAGTATTTGGCATCTAAACGGGGCTAATAAACTAATCCATTCCTTAATCAATGGCTGCCCTTTTTCTTATTGTGTTGGGTGGGTGGATATTTATGTGCTAGTGTTTTTTATATATAACTTAAACCCGGATCTAGATACACTAAACATAGCAATGCAATATGCCAATAGCCCAATATAGCATTTATATACTCTCTATAACCTCTAAATTAGTGTCATAATTGTTCAATTATTGTTATTGTTATTTTAGAATGCAATTGCCACATAGACGTCACCCTTGACACCATCAGCTGTTGTAGCTAGGACATCATCACTACCCCAACAATGGAGAGTGGCACGAGCTCCACAAGTTGTGTATACTCAATATCTTTAGCCACCGGCACGTGCTCACACTCCGGTTCATCCATGAAGTCGAGGTGGTGCACCTTCTCTACTCCATCTCTAATGAGTCCAGTTGTGGTCAGCATGACCAACTCAAGCAATCTAGATAGTTAATAGTGGAGTTTAGGGTAAAAACGAACGCTATCGTGTCACTATCATAGCCGAGAGGCTTGGTTTGGTTACAGTGGTACAAAAACTCAAGTTCTCCTCTCCCACTTGCACCGCTTTACAAGGATGAGATAGCATGCCTATTACATGGGTTGTATTTGACCTAAACCATAGCCGAGAGGCTTGGTTCGGTTACAGTGGTACGAAAACTCAAGTTCTCCTCTCCCACTTGCACCGCTTTACAAGGATGAGATAGCATGGCCTATTACATGGGTTGTATTTGACCTAAACCAAATCTGCCCAATTACTCTTCTATTTGGTTCACGAAGTCTTCTTCGATCTTCTCGCCTCATGGCTTTGGTCCCAACACTGTCCGACGATTCATCAATTGGCAGTGGGTGACTATTGGCAGTGGCATCCTTGCCTCTTAGAGAAATGACTTGTCCCTAATCATGTGGGAGTTCTTAACATAGAGCATCCCCATCTTCCCAGGGTGAGGGTTGAGGAGGGAGATGAGACCATTATACAATTACTCAGAGCTAATACATAAGCAACCGGACCAATCTTATTAGTGATGTTGAAGGGCCCAAAGTAGTGAAATGATAACTTGTTGGAGAATATAGTGGCAAGTGATGTTTGAACATATGGCTGAAGCTTCAGTTAGACTAAGTCGCAAACTAAGAATTGTCCGAATGATCTTTTTGTTATCTACATGATGTTTCATCTTGTTATGAGCATGAAGTAGATGTTGATGGAAAACTTGTTGCATCAATTTTTTTTCTTGGAACCATTGCTAAAGGTCAACTTTCTGACAAGCGTCAACCATATCAATACCATTTCATTCAGCTTATGGCCATATAAGACCTTGAATGGTGTCTGCCCCAACGAAGAGTGACAAGAGATACTATACCAAATTGTGTTAGTGAAAGCCATCAGGACCATTTGTTTGGTGAAAGCACTAGTTTAGTTTTGGCTAATTGATGAAATTTATTGGACTAACCCTATATCTAAGTGTGATTATGAGATAGATTGGCCCAAGTCCAAATGATGGAGCTAGATGACACTCAAGTGATGTAGATAGCTAAAAGATGATGATAAAGAGCTCCAACTTGAAAAAGAAGAGATAAACAAAGTGGGATCAAGGCAAAGGTATAAGACCCAAGGAGCATTTTGTTTTGTCGATCAGGATGCAATAGAGTATGTGTGCCTGGGTTTTGGAGAGATAGTTTTATTATTAAGAGGGGAATTCTCGTTGCAAATATTGTTATCAAGTGTCACTAGGTGAAGTAATTCATTGCATATGCATTAGTACCTAGTGAGTGCTAACTTGGTCCTTTTAAATGCTTTGAAATATGCTAACACACGTACTTAAGTGATAGACATACAATGATGTTGGCATGTGAAAACAAAGATCAAAGAAGAAGATCATTATGTGATGGAACATGGGCGTCAGATCAGTTTGTGTAGGCATCATACTAGTCGATGGTCCCCAAGCGTGGTTTTATTAAGTAAAAGGAATTTTAATAGTAGTATACATCCTGACCAGTTATAGACTAGTCTCATTTGATTCTTGTACTATCATTGGATATTCACTAAAAGTAAATAAAAAGATAATTACACTTAATACAATATCTATAATAGAAGCATAGGACAAACTATGCATATCTTTATTGTCCTATGGTAAATATTGACAGTACAATTATAATCACTCTTTTTGGTTATAAATTAAATAGCAACAACGAGTTCACATCACAAATTAACCACCTGATTAATTTGGTATAAAATTATTTGTAGGTTTGGCCTTAAGCCAGAGCATGGACTTCTTTCTTAACGTTATACCGAAGGCCTCTGCCACATCAAGTTCTTCCAATCTAGTGCCATCGTGTGTATCCCAATCAAAATGGTAAAGAAGGCTAGCAAGCGCCAGCTCTAGGTTGGCCAGTCCGAGTGTGATGCCAGGGCATATTCTCCTGCCAGCCCCGAAGGGAGTGAACTCGAAGTCATTACCTCTGAAATCGATACCACTACTCTCAAATCTTTCTGGCCTGAATTTCTCTCCATCACGCCAAAATTTACTGTCCCTTGCTATTGCCCAAGCATTCACAAACACCTTAGTTCCCTTTGCCACATCATAACCCATAACCTGACATGGCTCGCGACATTCTCGAGGGAGCAAGAGTGGTACTGGAGCATGCAACCGTAAAGTCTCCTTGATCACCAGCTGTAGATATCTTAACTTGACCAAATCACTTTCTGTTATCTTGTCTTGTCCTCTGAAGGTCTCCCGCACCTCTGACTGGGCCTTATGCATGACTTGCGGATTCTTAACAAGCTCTGACATTGCCCATACTAGAACAGTTGATGATGTTTCACTCCCAGCAGAAAAAATATCCTGTAGTACAATCTATACAATTAAAAATTGGAAACGAGACATTCACGTTGATTCTCACGAAAGCACTCTAAAAAAATCTAAGCATTCTAATAAGAACTGAAAGATTTAAACATCAATTTGGTAGACTCTAATGAATGTTGATAATTATTTGATCTATTCTATTTTGTAAATAATGTTTACTTATATCATTATGAAAAACACACACAAGTAACCCATAAATGTGCATATATAATATAAATTACCCACCTATGCTATCATGCAACATCATCCAAAGTAATCCCAATTTTTTCATATAAAATACCTACCATGTCATTATGATGGATAATCTAAGTAACCCCTTGTATTACCATCTAAGTTCCTACTTCTGTCATTATTAAAAATAACTAAAATATCTTCTTAAATTTACATCTACATTATCAATATATGCTAATATAGATTGTTAAAATCACCAGTATGTTAATATCTACATTATCAATATATATGTTTCTAAGTGACCCATTTCTATTAGTTATTAATACATAAAAAACAAACTTAAAATAAACATACATGTTGTACACTTACACTAAAACACAATGACATACCTATATTAACAGTATAATTGTAATCAAGCATCATATTTTTCTTATAAAATAATTAATAATATAATTTGTTAATAAAAAATTAACATCTCATGGAAAGATGTTATGATACACCAAAGTTATCTTGTGGATATGACACATCTGGTGGTATTCAAGATCCTTTTATAGTAAATAATGACTACTGTGTATACCCTCCTATATCCTACCTCAAACTCTATCGTGGATTTAGGTTTGAGTGTCGCGGTGAAGGCTAGCTTAAACTACAACTTTTATCATATTATAATAGTAAATACCTACCATATTCTAAATCCTAAGACATCGTTATATATTTTATAGGCATATTATTTTTACCATGCACCTAAATATGGGCTTGTTTAGATCTAAAAACTTTTGGAAAAACAATATTGCAGCACTTTTGTTTATATGTGGTAATTATTGTCCAACCATGAAGTAACTAAGCTCAAAAGATTTGTCTCACAAATTACACACAAACTGTGTAATTAATTATTTTTTTTACCTATATTTAATGTTTCATACATGCGTTCAAATATTCAATGTGACGAGGAATCTTATAAAATTTTGGAGTTTTGAAGACATCTAAACAATGCTAGACTATATCTAGATACATAATAAAAATTATATACATAAAAAAGCTAGAACGACTTATAACTTGAATGAAGAGAGTAAGAATGTTCTTTATTACTGCCTAAATTCTTTTTTACAAAATACACAAAAGTTCTAACTAAAAGGTAAGCACAAGATATTTGACTTAACTTGATCGAGGATTAAAAAAAATATAGCAATTAACAGATCATAATGTAAAGTCCACACGTAGATCTAAGATGTCTCTTCATATGGTTTGCAATAAGAGACACCAAGACTTAAGCTATAGCCTTAACTAAAATTTTGAAGCCATCATAATGTAAAGTCCACACGTAAGATGTCTCTTCTAAATCGCACAGGGAATGAATAAGGATAGGAAAAAGTATAATATGTGTTCACAACCGAATAGATAAAGATAGAGTCTATATTATGGTATAAAATGAATGAAAATAATAGCACAAGATAAATAATTTTGTTAGTGTTAATATTTGGACCGGACAAAAAGCTCATTGAACCAGATTGGTGGCTCGTTCTAAAAATGCTCTGATTAAAATTAGTTTTCTTTTAAACTAAAAATTACTTGATTTTGAGTGACTTTCCACTTTGGCTCGACTCGTTAAGCCCCACATGAAGTTAGGTCTCAAATGATTTAGAAAACCATGATAAACATGACCAACTAATGTTCAGTGTAATAAAATTTCATTTGCCTAACGCTAAATTAGAATAATTATGAGAAAATTATAAAGATTCATGACATCCAATAGGTAAGTATAAAAATATAATAAATAAAATATTTAATGATACTTAGTTGACATCATACGTATTATTATATTGTCATATAAGTTTAGTTAAACTTGAGATATTTTTACTCTCCAAGATTTAATTTAGGAGGAAGGGAGCAAATAGTATAAAGCGATCTTACGAAGATGACGGTGCTGACTATCTGGTTGGTGAGAGCAAACTGTAGGCCACCTTCTCTTTGCAGCCTCAGGAGGACGCCGAGAAGGTCCTCCTCGTCTCGCTCTGGCGTCGGCATGGCTTCACGCTCCTGGATGATGCTCTGGATGATGCGGTACAAGTTCTTCTGGCACCTCCTCGCGTCCCTCGCGGCGGCGCTGAACCGCCGTACCAGCCGCGACGACGGGTACAGGTCCGCCAGGTTGAACCCGCCGGCCAGCCGCACCACTACGTCCAGCTCATGCATGTACTCATCCCGGTACTCGCACCGGTTGCCGAACACCGTGCGCGCGGCGACGTCGTTTATCATGCGGCAGATCGCTTTGGTGAGGTTGACTGGCTGCTGGCCGCCGCTGCCGCCGGAGATGTAGCGGAGGAGGTTGGCCACCTCCTCTTCCCGGATGCTCCGGAACGTGAGCACGCGCCGCTGGCTGAAGATCTCGATCATGCACAGCTTGCGGAGCTCACGCCAGTGGGCGTTGTAGGGGGAGAAGCCGATGTCCTTGCCGCCGTAGGTGATGACATCGAGGGTGGCGCTCAGGTTGCGGTCGCAGAAGGCGAGGTCGTGGGTCCTCATCACCTCTTTGGCAGCCTCGGCGGAGGAGACCACCAGCGTGGGCACGGAGCCGAAGCGGAGCATCATGAGGGGCCCGTAGGTGCCGGACATCTCGCGCAGCGCCTGGTGCGGCAGGTCGCTGAAGCGCGACAGCAGGAGGTGGTGCAGGCTGCCGATGAGCGGCAGCTGCCATGGCCCTGGTGGCAGACGAAGCGGCGTGCGTGATGATGTGACGTAGCTCCGGATGAGCTTGAGAAGGAGGAGGGCGAGGAAGACGACGAAGGCTACGGTATACAGGATCCTGATGTCCATTTCTTTGCCAGAGGATAGCATATGGGGACGTGAGGCGATGAGAAATGCCGAGAGGAGCTGACACATATATATAAAACGGTGGAGGAACTAGGAAGTATCAAATCATGCATCGAATCCTCCTATATCGAAATGTGAAACCGAATAGATATTTTCCATTCGGCGTGTTTAATTTGTTATTCCTTTTTTTTGACCTGCTTATTACTAATGTCTCGAGGTGATATTTACTGTCTCGCGGAGGTGATATTTATTCTGTACTTGTTCGTATATGCTGATCAGACACAGTGTTATAGTCAAAGGAACAGACGAAGATAAGATGTACGTGGTTCATAATTATTTTGTATACGTGACAAAATCTTTTAAAGTTATACCAATAATTCACATGCACCTATCACTGTTTTTCGAAATTCTAACTGATATACTCACTCTGCTGTCCGTCAATAAATAAATTCTCACAATTCCTATCTCTCAGTCGCCTGATTTGTTTACTCCATTCAGGCGACGTTCTGCCATCACTAGTGCGTTTCGTAGAGACAGATGGCGCGTAGACACTATTGCAGCACACGTACGTGCACTTAGGTAGGCTGAAGATAACGCCTATATAATGATTAACGTGATCAGTAATTCTAGTAGGCTAGTAGTAGTTGTGGTTGTTTTGTTAACTGTTTTTGTGTCATGATGTATCAATTTTTTGTCCTTATCTATCTATAGAAACATAGGCTAGTAGTAGTTGTGGTTGTTTTGTTAACTGTTTTTGTGTCATGATGTATCAAATTTTTGTTCTTATCTATCTATAGAAATAATTGTAGATTGTTAATTATCTTTATGTCAATATATATAGATCAAATTTTGTTAGATGTATAGTTTTGTCTAACAAATATTTTATTATCAGATTTGGAAATTGCATATTATACATACAAAAATTACGACGAACTAAAACTATCATTTTAATATTAAACATATGCAATAATCATGCCTGAAAGAAAGTTAAAATTCAGGAACTTGAATATTATCACCTCCCATAGATTCTTATGGGACGGAGGAAGTAAGACATTTCAATTTTTTATTAGTCAAAGCACCTCAATTTTGATTAAGATAACGAAAAAATTACAAAAAATATGATAACAAATTAGTATATTATACGAATATAATTAATAAAGAATCTAATAATATTCATTTGATATCATCAATATTTTATTTGATTATATAAATTTGGTTAAACTTCAGGTGCTTTGTTGTCTGTCTAAAAAAATTAAAAAAATATATAATTTAGAACGAATAAAGTAGGTAAAAGACATAATTTTGCCATACAAGATCAGAATCCGAAAGAGATATAACAAATAGCCTCCGTGCGGATTTCATTCTCAAGGCCTTGTAAACAATATTGTATAGTTTCATCTTCGTTAAACTATATTCCTTTCTTTGTTCACTTAAAATATACTAAATCATTATATTTTTAAGGTAGTATCATCCTATTTAACATTTATAAAAACTATCCTAAACTGATTTTTCTATCATTTTTATTATATATTACAACACAAATACTTACAAAACACGCACGCTCACCCCTATAAACGTACGACGCACACAAACACTTCTATATATATAAGCATATTCGAAAACTGAGTCAAATAAATCTTGAAGATTGACGAAGTCATCGTAGTTGTCTTAAGAGAAATGTCAGTTACCACGAAAATCACAACATCATTAAATACTAAAGTATCTTCTCTCACATAGAGTCGAAACCAAAATCTAAAGTACTGCTGAGTCTCTTGTAATAAGCTACATGCCCTTTTGTT
Organism: Microstegium vimineum; assembly: GCA_022036555.1. Taxonomy (NCBI): domain Eukaryota; kingdom Viridiplantae; phylum Streptophyta; class Magnoliopsida; order Poales; family Poaceae; genus Microstegium; species Microstegium vimineum. Next base: position 41,995,273 of record CM039124.1, on the reverse strand, counting down.
TACGGTCTTTTTCTAATGAAACAATTCTAAACCATTAAGGCCTCAGTCGGTTTGGTCTAGAATGATCTCGAACACTCCCACCCACCTAGAACTATGTTGCCTAGGTTCAAATTATAAACAACTCGGAATGGCTATTCGGATAGACCCGATTCGTAATGAAATCAAGTCATTCCAGACCTTTCCATCTTGTCCTCAGTCCGGATTGGAGCCACACATACATACACTTGGAATCGGACCAAACCAGGTTTTAGATTGTGCTTACATTAGTAGGTAAAATGTTCTCGTCCACAGTGAAACACCTATAGTAACTTCATTAATTTCAGGTATTTATCAGCTTAGTCTCGGAAGAAATTTATAGATATACGTGTTTATAAGGATAAATATTAGTGCGTTGTGAACATCTACTTTGTACCGTATCATTTTAAAAAATCAAGATACACTCAATCCGGTCTGGTAAAAGAACCATGATGTAGGTTTTTAACATGGAAAAGGATCTTTCCACCGTTGTGCTTGGTATTGAATTTCCACATCGCCACACAGGCACGCACTACAAGTTATCATTGGTGTCGAGATAATCTATTTGTCCGTGCACATGTCAGCCTTCACCAAGATAATAAATTTGTATTTGTTTGAACTCTTATAAGACGTCTTATTGAAGTTTTATCTGAGTTTTGTTTACATTAAATTTGTTATCACATAGATATATTTGATGACATGACACTGTATTTAAAATAGAGATAAGAAATAAGATAAAACTCTCTTGCACGAATATTAACTCTATAAATCATGAAACTAAATGTCTATATATAACTATAGAATAAAATTTTTCATTAAAAATGCATGTTTCATCCGAGTTTTGTTTCATTTATATGATATGGTATTTTTAAAAACATCATAAAAATTGATCCAAGACAACAAATAGCCAACGAAACAAGATAGCGGTAGGCAACGGAATAGTCGGACAAAGCTGTGTCGTTAGTTATTACTAGCAAATGTGTCTGTGCGTTGCAACGGAACTCAATACGTGTAGAATTCACACTTTAAACATGCCCGTGTGTTGTAACGGCTGTGTGTTGTAACGGAACTCAATACTTGTACGAATCGGATTAGGAGAGCCGGACCAAAAAAAGTGGAGGAGAGAAAAAAGAAAAAGAAGAAAAAAAGGTATAGATATAGATATAGATTTTGGTTGTTTTAAAGAATGTACAATTTATTGGATGTTCTAAAAATTGTAGTGTTGACACCGTTTTTTGGCACGTGTCAATATGATCTAAGGATTGTGCCGATCGGCAAAAGGCTAGTTGCCGTTCCTTATCAGTATTGGGATATTACCAGTCAGATTGCCGATAAAGGTAAGAGTGTTGCTGATGCAGACAGGGACTTGTTGCCGATTGAGGCAGGAAGACACTGTTGATGAAGGCAAGGGGATGTTGCCGATAGAGACATGAATGTTGCCGACAGGAAGAACATTGCCGATGAGAATTGAGACTCATTATCGATGTGATGGAGGCAAGAAAGCGTTGCCAATGAGAGCCGAAGCCTGTTGCTGATAGGAGGAATATTGCCGATGAGGACGGAAAGCTGCCGATGAATGATGATGCCGATGGAAGCAGGATGAAGTGGCTGGTGTCAGCAGAGAGCTGCCGATGGCGATAGAAGAAGGTTGCAGATTATCAAAAGGGTTAAGACTCACTCTGATCGGTAGCCGTTTTCTATCGGCATCGGAAGGTCATCGGTCAAAGTTGCCGATGAGAATAAAACCAGGGCGCTAATGATAAAGCATGCAGGGATGTTGCCGATGAAGGATGACATGGCTAACGTGAGCATACAGTTGCCGATGGCGCTAAAAGGAAGTTGCGGATCGGAAGGATGTGTCGATGGAAAGTTTCATCGAGGAGAAGACGTAAGGAAATTGGTGATCTTATACAAGTATTGTTATAGAAGTTTGAGTCCGACTCTTGCACGAGTCGTTTATTTCCTTAAAAATAGAGGTGTTTGTTTAGGAAAATATTATTGTTATTTGGGTCCGACTCCTGCGCGAGTCAGTTATTTCCTTTAAAATAGGAGTTTGTTTTGTTTAGGAAAGGTACGAGTCGTGTCTGTCTACAACTCCTATTGCTGGAGTATAAATATGTACCTAGGGGTCGTGAGGAAAATATATATCCAATCATATATCAAACAAATCAATTACTCTTATCTACTTTTACTGCAATTTACCCTTTTATTGCATTAGCCTTAGTTTATCTACGAGTTCTTCAAGTTTCGACGGGCTGCATCTCCTTGATCTCCATCAAACCCTTGCAAGTTCTGCATGGGAGTAATCTGAGCCTTGACATCCGGGCGCATCGCTGTTGTCTCATTCAGCTCTGCTCTAGTTATCCTGATCAAGTCTGAGTCTTGACATCTGGGCGTATCGCCGTTGTCTTGTTTGGATCTTGTTCTAGTTATCGTCCTTGTCGATTAACTCGTCAAATCGACTAGCACACCCTTGGAAATCAAATTCGGGTATTAGCCCGAGGTGTTCGCAGATCTTGAGGCTTTTTGTGTCAACACCTCTTTTGGCACGCCTAGTGGGACAATATCACATCTTTTGGCCACGGTTTAACTCATTACAAGCTTAATAGACAATACTGTTGATATCAATCCGAAGAATGCCATTGAAGTCTCTGAAGCAAATCTGAGAGATGATCAGAAGCAGGCTATGGAGCGAGCTATGGAGGAGTAAAAATAGTTATATCTCAAGTCCTTCAGCCTAAATAGAATCGGCGAAGCAGTCCAGAAGCAAGATCCGCCGTTGCCATGGCAGGTCACTTTCGACGCCGATCCTGGTAAATTACAAGAGATGGTTAATTTTGCATTAAATCATGTGTTAATTAGCCAATCCAATGTGTTGTCCAATACTGTATACAATGCTGTCAAGCAAACTTTCAAGGAAAGACAAGCACCATATTATGTTGATCCGGCGTATCATCAACTCGGATCGGCATCTGTTATGATCCCATCGGCGGTTCCAAGGGTGTCTTCACTGCATATGAACCGGTCTGCCGATGAAATCACGTCGCCAAGATCGGACCCAGCAAACATTACTCAATTGAATGCAAATCTGGTGGCATCAACAATGTCTGGACCTGTGACCCGAGAGTCAGCCAACTTCCGTCAGCTGGTGGGGATACGGTATGCCTCCAAGTTCATCTGCTGATTCCAAATTGGTCTAGGATAATAATGTAGGGTGGAAGATTCCCGTGGCATCGGTAACACCTACATAGCCGATGATTCCAGCGATGCATTATGCTACATCCTCTCCAACGGTGCAATTGCCGTCAGGGAATCCTCAGGTGGCGATACCTAGAGTGGCTTATGCACAACCATCGGCAGGTTCTTGACCAATGCAGCAAGACATTGCTATTGGGAACCAGCCCGTATCGGCAATGGTTCCTCAAGCTATGGTACCCGCAAATCAAGGCAATCATCCAAGGGTACAAGGGAAGAAAGCGCTAGCTGGTTATCAACCATCGGCAAGTCATATGCCGATGACATCTAATGTAAGTTGGATCGGTCAATTACCGATTCAGCAGCAAGTTGTGCAGCCTGGATACCAAGTGGCAAGAGCTCAGCAGTGTCATCCGCCAGCGAGTCTTCAGAATGAAATATTGGTACATCAGCCGATAAGTACTACTTTGCCGCAGTACTCGCAAGTAAACGTGCACAATGAAACATCAACATATCAACCGATGCATGTAATGTCACAATATAACCCAGTGGACGTTCAAAATTGCCCATCGGCAACTCAGCCGATGCATAATGTTCAACAACAGGTGACGCAACCTGGATGTCAAGTGGCAGGGGTCCAACACCACCACTTATCATCGGAATTATATAATGATGCATTGGTGTCCCAGCCGGTAAACCCTCTATTCCCACAATATATTCTAGTGGGTGTTCAAGATGGTCCATCGACAAATCAGCCGATGCGTGATGTTCAGCGAATTGATGTTGCCTCTGCACCAACCGGTTTGACTTATTTACCACGAAGAGATGAGAAGGTACATCAACCTGTTCACCCGGTCAACATCCAGCCAGTGCATCGGCAGGATCAAGATGCGTACTGGGCCGATAAGATTGCCGAAGTGGCGAAAGAGCAATTCGATATCAAGCCTAAGGTTGATACATATTCTTATCGGACTCCATACCCTCCAACGTATGATTTGATCCGTCTCCCAAATCGGTACAACATGCCAGATTTCACCAAATTTTCTGGTCAAGATGATATATCAACAATGGAGCATATTAACCGATTTATTATCCAATGTGGAGAGGCAGCCAGCAGGGATGAACTAAGGGTAAGATTGTTCTCGTCATCGTTATCTGGATCGGCATTTACATGGTTTATTTCACTACCTCCAAATTCTGTGATCACTTGGGCCGATCTAGAAAACCAGTTTTACAAATACTTCTTTGTTGGCATACATGAAAAGAAGATCACCGATTTGGTCAAATTGAAGCAGCGTAATGATGAATCGGTAGAAAGCTTCGTGCAAAGACTGCGAGACGTGAAGAACAAGTGCTATAGCTTAGTACTTGATGATCGACAATTGGCGGATTTAGCCTGCCAGGGATTATTGCCGCACATCAGGGACAAATACGTGTCTCAAGAGTTTGAAAGCTTGAGCCATCTTGTGCAAAGGGTTGCCGATCAAGACACCAAAGTTTTTGAGCCTAGAGGAAATTGGGATGAGCAGGTGTCTTTAACTAAGAAGACAGATTCGGACGAAGAAGCAAGTATCGGTTTAGTTGAATGGGTAGAGAATAAAAAGGCGATGTCTTGTTCGTTCGACCAGAAAGAACCTGAGAGATTCACCTTTGATATCACCAAGGCCGATAGGATGTTTGACCTATTACTTCAAGAAGGGAGGATTAGGTTGGCGCCTAACCAGGTAATTCCATCGACCGAAGAGCTCAGAAGGATCAGGTACTGCAAGTGGCACAATGCAACTTCGCACAGTACCAATGATTGCAAAGTCTTTAGGCAGCAGTTGCAATCGGAAATTGAATCTGGGCGAATCAAGTTTGAAAATTCCAAAGCCCAGAAGCCAATGAAGATTGACTAGCACCCGTTTCCAAATAATATGGCAGAGACTAGTGGGAAAACTAAGGTGTTGACATCGGAAGCTGCCAAGAAAAGTGCATCGGTAGACCCTGAACATTAGATAGCTGCGCATGAAGTAACAGAAAAGAAGTTTGCCGATGATAGGAAAGGCAAGAGGGGTTGCCGATGAAGGCAGTAACACCAGGAGATCTCATGGTGTTATAATCACGCATAGGCGACCAAGGCAAGAGTATCGGCAGTCACGAGAGGAGCAATATCGGCTGCAAGAGGAAGAAAGGCGCCAAGAGTGGCTTCGGCATAAGGACCACTGGAAGTGTCCCTTCTTTGTTCACTGCTGGGAAGAAGGCATCAAGCTTCCCACTACCGATAATTGCCCCGAGTGCAACGGGTACTATCCTGTCGATCGGTCAGAGAAGAAGCCCCGTTTTGATGACCGGACATCAGGCTATGGTAGACCGATTAGAGAAAAGAGATCAGTGCATGATCGGCTGGGGGGCAAGATCAGCGTGCATGATAGACTTGGCAAGCATGGCCATTATTTTCCAAGGAACCAAGAGGAGCTTGAAGGGATGGCCAATGCAAGGGTACCCGACGAAGATATACTTTATAGAGATCCGAATATATGGAGTTGCCCAGATTCAGGCGGAAAACAGTATCAACCTGTTTGGAAAACCAGGCTCCCTCAATGGTGCCCCAAGGGTCTTACAAAGACTCAAAGAAGGAGGATGCAACGCGAGCACCAAGAAGATTTGTGTCACGATGAAAATCCTTCCAGAGGGAAATCTTCAGACAAGCGATGAAGGCCAAAGAGCAAAGATGGGGATCCATCGACAGATGTCAATATGTTGCCGATAGCGTAACTAGAGTCGATGGCCTTGGGCATTTTGTCTTGGGAGCAGCACTTGGTGAGCCCTGGCGTTTCAACTGTTACACTTGGGGGGCATCGACAGGTTGAGTGAAGAATTTGTGCACTGGGAGCAGCGCTGCCGATGAATTTGTTGGATACAAAAGGAGATGTTCGATACAAGTCGAAGGATTGTAAGAGTAGCTCTGCAATGCTTACGTGCAATAGTCAAGGAAGTGGTGCAGGCATTTTGGAGGAGATGCAGTAGAAGAAATTTCGGTGCATAGGATATCTTATACTCCGAAATTGGGGGGCATGTGTTGACACCATTTTTTGGCACGTGTCAATATGATCTAAGGATTGTGCCGATCGGCAAAAGGCTAGTTGCCGTTCCTTATCGGCATTGGGATATTACCAGTCAGATTGCCGATTGTTGACACAAAAAGCGTCAGAATCTGCGAACACCTCGGGCTAATACCCTAATTTGATTTCCAAGGGTGTGCCAGTCGATTTGACCAGTTAATCGACAAGGACGATAACTAGAACAAGATCCAAACAAGACAATGGCGATACGCTCGGATGTCAAGACTCAGACTTGATCAGGATAAGTAGAGCAGAGCTGAACGAGACAACAGCGATGCGCCCGGATGTCAAGGCTCAGATTACTCCCACGCGGAACTTGCAAGGGTTTGGCGGAGATCAAGGAGATCCAGCCCGTCGAAGCTTGAAGAACTCGTAGATAAACTAAGGCTAATGCAATAAAAGGGTAAATTGCAGTAAAAGTAGATAAGAGTAATTGATTTGTTTGATATATGATTGGATCCCCTGTTCCATGACCCCTAGGTACATATTTATACCCCAACAAAAGGAGTTGTAAACAGACACGACTCATATCTTTCCTAAACAAAACTCCTATTTTTAAGGAAACAATTGACTCACGTAGGAGTCGGACAATAATATTTTCCTAAGCAAATACCTCTATTTCTAATGAAATAAATGACTCATGCAAGAGCCGGACTCAAACTTCTATAACAATACTGGTATGAGATCACCAGTTTCCTTATGTCTTCTCTTCGATGAAACTTTCCATCGGCAGACTCTTTAATCCGCAACTTCGTTCTATTGCCATCGGCAATCCCCTGCTGACGTCAACCGCCACGTCATCCTGTGCCCATCGGCATCATCTCCTTATCGGTAATACCTTCCAATCGGCAACCCTTCACCTCCACTGGTAACTTGTCTTTACCAATTAACTCCTATCAGCAAAAATCGTCCAGCTTCCATCGGCAACAAACTTATTCCTTTTGCAGCATTCACTCTCATCGGTAACATTGACCGATGACCTTCCGATGCCGATAGAAAACGGCTACGGATCAATGCAAGTCTTAGCTCATTTGACACATGCCGAAAAACGGTGGTAACACATGCCCCCTAATTTCGGAGTGTAGAATATTTTATGCGCCGAAATTTCTCTACTGTAACCTTTCCTCCAAGATACTTGCACGATCTCCTCGATTACCGCGCGTAAAAATCGCAATTTATCAACAAAATTCCACGACTGCAACGCGAACAGTTGTAAGCCCAGTCATATCTCCTCGATTGCCACACATACCTATTGCATACCCTTCCATATTCCTGCTCAGTGCGAAGAAAATTCCAAAATACCCCTGACTAGACTTATAAAAGTTACCATCATCCAATCTGTTTTTCACCCTGAGCCCACTTTTATTTTCATTTGCCCTCATCTTCAACCTCTGCGGCGGTTCTGAAGAACACCTCCGACAACCCAAGCAATGGCGTCTTCCTCAAGCAGAGCACGAACAACTTCAATGACGATCAACTTCGAAGTTCCCAAAGTAAATCTTCTCCCTTCTTGCTTCATCTTCTGCAAGTTTCTTTTCTGCATCAACTTCATAATCCTTTTCCCCTTTCTTTTTTTTGAAACCTAGGAAATCTACAACAAGGTAGTAATCCCCATTGAGCAATCCAACTTTAACTGCCTAGGCCCAATGGGAAACACCGATCCCACCAATCTGATCAACGTAGAGACCAACCGCATTCCTTTCAGATTGAGTGCTTTAGCCTAGGGTTATGGAAAGATGCTTTTCGTTCATGGCCCAAACCCACCAAGGGATGGAAGAACTGGTACCTCAGAATAATCAGAACACAGCAAGTTTACTGGGCAGAACGCAACCTAGATCAGTGCATTAGACTGTCTATTGCCGATATGGCAAAGAATGAGAATATGATGATAGCCGCTTCTTATCTCTGGTCCGATACAATGAATGCCTTTTTATTCAGACACGGACCAGCTACTCCCACCCTTGCCGATGTGCATATGCTTACCGACCTTGATGTCTCTTCTGCCGATCCCTCCAACCTTTTCGGTAGGAAAGCTGAGTATAAAGTGAACACACGCAATATCAGCGGTTGGACTGGATACATCCGAGAAAACCAAAAGACTGGATTGGTAGGTCAGAGGGAGCATGCCACCTTCTTGAACATGTGGTTAGAAAAATTTATTTTCTGTGGCAGAACAGTTGGACCTACCACCATGAACCTTCCCGCAGCAGAGCTTCTGGCCGATGGAGCAAAACTTCCTCTCGGCCGATATCTCCTTGGATCGGTATACCACCTCCTGCACCAAGTATCCAGGAAGCTATTGCTAAGCGAGTCCATCGGCAACCTTGGAGTTCCTTGGTGGTTTATAAATATGTGGTTGAACGCACACATGTACAAGGTCCTCCGATTTGACTTATTCACTCAGCAATTTCCAAGGGATATATCGGAGGACTATGTATTTGATGATGATGAATCGGCAACTCGTCCCCCACTCAATTTTGGGAAGGCTATCATAGTGCTACCAGGAACCGATGCCAATGTAGATCAATTTGGTAGGTTCTTCCAAAAGCTTTACAATGGAGTTCCTGCCGCAGAACGACTTTGGTGACCTTATGTTGATGAGAACAACCGATTCCCGTTGTTATTCAACCTTACCGATTGGAACGTGCCATAGAATGAAACAATCATGAAGGCCAGCATTGTTCCCCAAGCCATTCCAGTCAACATCTTTGGAACCGGGAAGAACGCTCCTCCATCTTATGAGTTCTATTATCCATCGGCAGCAGCAAGACAGCTGGCATTCGGTCAATTGCCGATCAAACTCAGCTATGCCAACGTGATAAAACAAGAGAAGTTATCTCCAGTGCTATGGATTTGAACAGAATTGTCAATCTTTCTCCCCATGCCGATACATCAAACATTGACCTATCGTCCTGGGCACCAACATCTTTTATCACGGAGTCATACAAATCTTGGTGGCAAGAATGGAGAAGCCAACTGTTCGCCAAATCATCGCACTACTATCGACATTTGATCGACGCCGATTACATCATTCCCGATGATGCAGTAAGTTTTTCACTCTAATGCATTTCTTATTATTTACTTCTACTATTGGCATCCGACCCTCTTTTACTTAATAGGTCGATGATCCAATCCCCCGAATGAGCAAAAGCGGCAAGCACTTCAACCTTCGAATAATGAGCCTCGCATCAATCATCAGCAACAAGGCTCCTACATTGGCTGCCTTCACACCTCAAAGGGTACCTAAGGTTACCCTCAAGCCTAAGCCGACACCTGCAAAGACCATCGGCTGCTGCTGCCATCTTGGCGCGAGCTTTTGCAGTAAATTCTTATTTCACTCATACCGATTACAAACTCTCATCGGCAACATTTACTTCATTTAACTTGCACCAAATATTTTTACAGGCAACGAGGTCATCGGCAACTGCTCCAAATGTACAAGCTTCTCCAATCCATGCTGCCGATGCCCCCAAGCTTCGCAGCTAAAACGTGCCGGCTCACCAACTGCTGCCCCGAAGAAGAAACGTTTGAGGCAAGCCACTCCATCCATGCCATTAACTCCAGCTGCATCACCAACTTCCGCCGATGCACCAACAACAGAACCAACATCGGCTTCTATTCCTGAGCATGCATTGGACGACATTTTCGACCAGGAAACGATACCACCGCTGCAGGAACCAGTTGCAACAATGGGGACAGCATCGGCATCGGCACTAGCACTCACACCAGATGAAATCCCTGACCAGAGGACGACATCATCGCCATAGGAGCCAGCCACCACAGCAGAGGCAGCACCAGCAACCGCACCACTAGCACCAACCGCTCTTCCTACGGAGGAAAGTTCATCGGGAACCATTGCCGATCTTCAAGATGATGCCATACCAGCTGCCTTCCCATGTCCCAGGCAAGATATCTGCTTTAAGATGGTAAGCCAACTATCATAAAACCCGTAACATAAACTTACGATCGGCAAGCCCTAATCTTCTTCTTTTTCAGGCCCAAGGCTCCTTCCTTCGTTGTCGACATCCCCGATGAAGACGAAAATGAAGAAAGCTCTGCTCCAGCTCCAGGCACTATATCGACAGACATCAAGTTTAAACTTGAAGCGCTGCTGCTTTCACTACAGCAAAGCACACCTCTCCTAATTCAAGATTCCACTGCAGTGAAAGTGGCTTTCAAGGAGATTCAAGGCCATCTACCTGCCAACATCGAAGAAACACTCTTCCAAGCAGCGTTCCTCGAGAGCCGACAACTCCAATACCAACGGGCCTCACGCCGTATTGCCGATAGAAACGCTCAATCAAAGCTTGAAGAAGAAATTCTCAAGTTCAAACAAGTTGCCGATGAGAAGCACAAATGCATCGGTCATTTAGAAGCCTCTGGCATTAATCTTGAGCAAGAAATCACCCGGATATCGGCAAGAAGAGAAGAATTGCTAGCTGAACTGAAGAAAGTTGATGAAGCCCTGAATGTGGCTAGCCAGAAGAAAGCTCAACTGCCTGATGCCGTTAAAGCCCTACAACAAGAAAGAGATGCAAACGCTCGGCAAGCTATTTTGCTGAAAAGAAAAATCAAGCCAGTCGAAGGGCCTGTCGATGATGACACCAGGGAGATAGAAGAAGCATATCAGATTCGCCTGCGTGCGATAACATCCATTCAATCCCTGTTGTAATCTATTGTATCGACAAGTGTAACACGGATACTTGATTTTGCTTGTAATATAATGCCGGTACGTTTTTACCGATGTCTTATAACTTTTTCTTTCATCGGCATTCAAACGGATACCTTATGCATCTACCCAAATACTAGGGTAATATTTCTTCAAGTATTTACCATTGATTGCTCTAGGAAATGCAACCCCTTCGAGGGTTTCTAAAATATATGCATTACCAAGAGCAGACTGATTTATCCGAAACGGACCCTCCCAATTAGGAGACCATTTTCCAAACTTAGAACTCTTAGTCCCAATCGATAAAATCAATTTCCACACTAAATCACCATCGACAAACTCTTTCACCTTTACCTTCTTGTCATACCATCTGGCAACCCTTTTCTTATTTTCTTCAATGCTGATCAAAGCCCTCAACCGATGACTTGCTAAGTCTTCTAACTCGTCCTTCATAAGAGTATCATACTCATCGACTGTCAATTGATCCTGAGAAAACAATCGCCTAGAACCAGTTTTAACTTCCCAAGGCAGGACATCATCGTGTCCATAGACCAACTGATACGGCGAAACTTTGGTTGCACCATGACACGCCATTCGATACGACCATAGGGCCTCATTTAACACTACATGCCACCTTCTAGGATTCTCTTCAATCTTGCGTTTGATAAGCTTAATAACTCCTTTATTAGTTGCTTTAGCCTGACCATTAGCTTGAGCATAATAAGGAGAAGAGTTTAAAACTTTGAACCCCATACCAGCAACAAACTCATCAAACTCTCCCGATATGAACATAGTCCCTTGATCGGTAGTAATAGTTTGAGGAATACCAAATCGGTAAACAATATGTTCTTTTACAAAATCTATCATGTTTGCTGATGTCACCTTTTTCAAAGGAATCGCTTCAACCCATTTCATGAAATAATCGGTGGCAACAAGTATAAATTTATGCCCTTTACTCGATGGTGGATAAATCTGGCCGATGAGATCAATAGCCCATCTTCTAAACGGCCAAGGCTTGATTATAGGATTCATTGCCGATGTAGGTGCCCTCTGGACATTACCAAACTTCTGACAATCTTGGCACCCTTTAAAATAGTTGAAGCAATCCTCAAGAATTGTCGGCCAATAATACCCATTCCGCCTAATCATCCATTCTATCTTGAATGCTGATTGATGCGCTCCACATACACCCTCATGGATCTCGCCCATCAACTCTTTTGATCCTTCTTTACTAAGGCATCTGAGCAAAACTCCATCAATCGTCCGATAATACAATTCATCGTCAAGGAGTACGTATTTGGTTGCTTGAAACCTCAGACGCCTTCCAACCTTCTTAGACGGATCTCTTAAGTAATCAGAAATTTTTTTTCTCCAGTCATCGGCAACCATCACCGATGTCATGACTTCTTGAATTGGCTGATATCCTGAAGCATTCTGTGCTAACCGATTAGCCTCGTCATTATGCAACCTAGGAATATGTTCAAGACGGTATTCTTTGAATTCTTTAATAACTGCAAACACTTTTTATGGGTTGCAATTAAAGCCTCACTTCGGCATTCGTATGTCCCAATCAATTGATTAATTACTAACATGGAATCACCGAAGATCTCAACAGCATCGGCATGTACCTCCCTAAGTAATTCCAACCCCTTTAGCAGAGCCTGGTACTCAGCCTGATTGTTTGTTGAGGTAGCAACAATCGGCAGTGAAATTTCATACTTCCGTCCACGGGGTGAGATTAAAACAATGCCGATACCTGCCCCTTCCTTGCATGTGGACCCATCAAAGAACAAAGTCCAAGGAGCAATCTCTACAGATCTTATCATATTGCAATGCTGAGTAACAAAATCGGCCATCACCTGACCCTTAACTGCCTTAGCCGATTCATACTTCAGATCAAACTCTGAAAGTAATAGAATCCATTTTCCGATTCTCCCACTTAATATTGGCATCGACAGCATATACTTAACTACAACATCTTTGCATATAATAGTGCATTCAGCCGATAATAAATAATGCCTTAATTTCATGCAAGAGAAATATAAGCATAAACATAATCTTTCTATGGCCAAATACCTGGCTTCAGCATCTACCAGCCTTCTGCTTAAATAATAAATTACACGTTCTTTCCCTTCAAATTCTTGGATTAAGGCTGACTCGATAACGCCATCATCGGCAGACAAATACAATCTGAAAGGCTTCCCGTGCTGTGGTGGAACCAAGACTGGAGGGTTTACCAAATATTTCTTGATGTCTTCCAAGGCTAACTGCTGCTCCTCTTTCCATGTAAACTCCTGATCGGCCTTCAGCTTTAACAATGGACTAAAAGATTTAATCTTACCAAATAAGTTGGATATAAATCTTCTAATGAAATTAATCTTGCCGATCAAGGATTGCAACTCAGTCTTGTTTGTAGGGGCAACCACCTTATTAATTGCATCAATAGATTTTCTACCGATCTCAATCCCTCTTTGATGCACCATGAAACCTAGAAATTGACCTGCCGATACCCCAAACGGACACTTATTAAGATTCATCTTTAACCCATGTTTTCTTGTACATTCCAGGATCTTTCGTAAATCGGCAAGATGCTTTTCAAAATTTCCAGATTTAACCACCACATCATCAATATAGATTTCGACTATCGTGCCGATGTACTTATGAAAAATAAAATTCATTGCTCTCTGATAGGTAGCACCGGCATTCTTCAAGCCAAAAGTTATGACAACCCACTCAAATAAACCGACATGACCTGAACATCTAAAAGCAGTCTTGGATATGTCTTCTTCAACCATGAATATCTGATTATATCCAGCATTACCATCCATGAAGCTAATGATTTGATGTCCAGCAGCAGCATCAACTAGCAGATCGACAACGGGCATCGGATAACCATCCATCTGCGTAGCCTTATTGAGATTCCTGAAATCAATGCAAACACGTAGCTTCCATTTTTCTTATATACAGGAACCACATTAGAAATCCATTCGGCATATCGGCATTGCCGAATAAATCCAGCTTCAATTAACTTTGTAATTTCAGCTTTAATGTCGGGTAAAATAATAGGGTTGCATCGGCGTGCTGGCTGCTGATAAGGTTGGAAATTATTTTTAATAGGTAACCGATGTTCAACTATCGATCGGTCTAAACTAGACATCTCTGTATAATCCCAAGCAAAACAATCTTTGTATTCCTTTAATAAATCAATCAACCGTTGTTTACATTGGGAATCTAACTTAGTACTAATAAAGGTTGGCCTGGGCCTACTGCCATCGCCGATATCTATCTCTAGTAAATCATCAGCGGATGTGAACCCCTGTCCCAGTTTTCCATCATCGGTGAATCGATCCATTAAAACTCTTCGTCAAGACTGACTGCTTGGATCGGCGTAATGCGATAATCGGCAACTTTGAGAAACTCTGTGTCCCAAGCTTCACCTGATATGCACCTGGTGTGCTCATAAGTTTCCGATTCTGCCGATGCAACAATTGACGGAGTTTCACTTCGGACGACTTCAATCTTGTCTCCAACCCATTGCACGAGGCTTTGGTGCATTGTAGAAGGAATGCAGCAATTAGCATGGATCCAATCCCTTCCTACGAGCAAGTTGTAGGTGCATTTGCCACTGATCACGAAAAACGTTGTCGGCAAAGTTTTACTGCTGATGGTTAATTCAACACATACGGCTCCCATAGCTGGCAACACATTGCCTTCAAAATCTTTAAGTTTCATGTCCGTCTTGACTAAGTCTTGGTCACCTTTCCCAAGCTTCCTGAACATGACATATGGCATTATGTTGATTGACGCCCCACCATCCACCAGCATTTTCGTTACAGGCTGTCCATCCACTTTGCCCTTAACAAACAGAGCCCTTAGATGCTGCCTTTCATCATCGGCAGACTTCTCAAAGATAGCTACCATCGGATCCAACACCAATTGCGCCATTTCAGCAACTTCGTCGCTGACAGGTGCCATGAACTCTATTGGCAATATGACGACCATATTGATTTCTGCCGATGGATCCCTATCCTTGCGCTTTGTCCTCCACTGCTTTTCCCTTGAAGGATTTTCACTGTCATATAAGTCACTTTGGCGTTCGCGCTGGATTCTCCTTTTCTGAGTCTTCGTCAGACCCTTAGGGCACCATTGAGGAAGCTTGGTTTTCCAAACAGGTTGGTGTTGCTTCTCACTGCTTGTATCGGCACCATTCCTTATGGTTGGATCCCTGGAGAATATTTCTTCATCGGGCACTCTTGCATTGGCCATCTCCTCAAGTTCCTCTTGACCAACACGCTTGCCAAGCCTGCCATGCGCGCTGAGCTTGCCCCCCAGTCGATCATGTGCCAATTCTTCTCTCTGAGCAGCCTAGCATACCTGGATGTCTGATCGTCAAAACAGGGCTTCTTTTCTGACCGATCGGTAGGGTAGTACCCATTGCATTCAGGGCAATTATCGGCAGTAGGTAATTTGATGCCTTCCTCCCAGCAATGAACAAAGAAGGGACACTTTCAGTGGTCCTTATGTCGAAGCCACTCTTGGTGCTCTCCTTCTTCCTACCGATGTCGTTCCTCTTGCGATTGCCGATATTCTTGCCTTGGCTGCTTATGCATGATTATAACACCAGGAGCCCTCTTGGCATTGCTACCTTCACCGGCAACTTTCTTGCCCTTTCTGTCATCGGCAAACCTCCTCATCACGCTCAGCTACTTGATGGTCAGGATCTACCGATGCATTCTTCCTGGCAGCTTCCGATGTCAGCACTTTAGTTTTTCCACTAGTTTCCACCATATTATTTGGAAACGGGTGCTGATCAATCTTCATCGGTTTCTAGGCTTTAGAATTTTCAAATTTAATTCGTCCAGATTCAATTTCTGACTGCAACTGCTGCCTGAATACTTTGCAGTCATTGGTACTGTGCGAAGTCGCATTGTGCCACTTGCAATACCTGATCTTTCTGAGCTCTTCGGCCGATGGAATTACTTGGTTAGGCGCCAACTTGATCCGCCCTTCTTGAAGTAATAAGTCAAACATCCTATCGGTCTTGGTGATATCAAAGGTGAACCTTTCAGCTTCTTTCTGGCCAAACGGACAAGACACAGATTTCTTATTCTTCACCCATTCAGCAGCGCCGATGCTTAGCTCTTCATCGGAATCCTCTTCTTGCTCAATGAAGGTCACCTTTTTATTCCAAGTCTTTCTAGGCTCAAAAGTCTTGACATCCATATCGGCAATTCTCTGCACAAGGTGGCTCAGACTTTCAAACTCTTGAGATGCATATTTATCTTTGATGTGCGGCAGTAATCCTTGGAAGGCCAAATCTGCCAATTGCCGATCATCAAGTATCAAGCTGTAGCACTTGTTCTTCGTGTCTCGCAGCCTCTGGACAAAGCTTTCCACTGATTCATCATTACGTTGCCTCAGCTTAACCAAATCGGTAATCTTCTTCTCATGTATGCCAACGAAGAAATATTTATGAAACTGCCTCTCCAGATCGGCCCATGTGATTACAGAGTTTGGAGGCAATGATATAAACCATGTGAATGTCGATCCAGACAATGATGATGAGAACAATCTCACCCTCAGCTCTTCCCTGCTGGCAGCTTCTCCACACTGGATAATGAAGCGATTGATGTGCTCCATCGTTGACGTGTCATCTTGGCCAGAGAATTTGGTAAAATCAGGCACCTTGTACCGATTTGGGAGAGGAATTAAGTAGTATGCCGGAGGATATGGCGTCCGATAAGAGTATGTATTAACCTTGGGTTTAATGCCGAATTGTTCTTTCATCACTTCAGCAATCTTATCGGTCCAATATGCATCCTGATCTTGCCGACTCATTAACTGATTGTTGATTGGTGGAGTCGGCTGATGCGCCCCTTCAGGTCTTGGTGGAAGATGATTCAGAGTAATTGGCATGGGCGCAACACCAGTCATCTAGACGTTATGCATCGGCTGACTTACCAATAGATAACTTTGCACATTCACTAGGTTATGTTGTGGTATCATATTCATCGGTTGCTGTACCGATGCTCCACTCTGAATGTTTGCTGGGTTCCCATACTGATACACTAGTACGCCAGGCTGTTGAATCGGCGGCTGACTGGTCCATCCAAGATTATAAATCATCGGTATGTGACTTACCGATGACTGATAGCCAACTGGCGCCTGCCGCTCCTGCACCTTAGAGTAATCAACAAATTGGTTACCTTGATGTGCTAGTACTCCGGCTTGAGGATTTACCAACATAGGTTGACTTCCAGTTGCTATACTGTGTTGTATCGGCACAGAGTTTGCCGATGGCATCAGAGGTGCTTTAGGAATCACCACCTGGAGATCTTCTGATAGCATTTGCACAGTTGGAGAAGACGTAGAGTAATGCATCATAGGGATCATCGGCTGTGACTGCATTGCCGATGCCATGGAGCCCTTCCAAGCTGAATTGTCTCCCTACACCAGATTGGAATCAGCAGATGGATTTGAAGGCATACCGTATCCCCACCAGTTGGCAGGAGCTGGATGATTCTAGATAGCAGGTCTTGACATTGCCGACGCCACCGGATCTGCACTAAGCTTGGTGACGCTTTCAGGACTTGGCCTTGGTGGTGTAGCCACATCGGCAGACGGATCCACGGGAGTAGAAGACGCCATTAGGGCTGCTGATGGGTTTATAGATGCCGATCCAGGTTGATGATACGCTAGACCAACATACTGGGGTGCTTTCCCTTCTTTAAAAGATTGCATAACAACATTGTACACAGTATTGGACAACACATTGGAGTGGCTAATTAATGCTTGATTTAAGGCAGAATTAACCATCTCTTGCAACTTACCAGGATTAGCATCAAATGTGACCTGCCACGGCAACGGCGGATCTTGCTTCTGGATGGCTTCGCCGCTCCTGCTTAGGCTGAAGGACTTCAGATACAATTGCTTGTACTCCTCCATAGCCCGCTCCATAGCCAGTTTTTTTATCATCTTTCAGATCGGCCTCAGAGACTTCGATGAAGTTCCTCTGATCGACGTCGGTATGATCACCCATGATAGATGTATAATTGGTCCCACTGGGCGTGCCAAAAGAGGTATTGACACAAAAAGCGTCAGAATCTGCGAACACCTCGGGTTAATACCCGAATTTGATTTCCAAGGTGTGCTAGTCGATTTGACCAGTTAATCGACAAGGACGATAACTAGAACAAGATCCAAACAAGACAACAACGATACGCTCGGATGTCAAGACTCAGACTTGATCAGGATAACTAGAGCAGAGCTGAACGAGACAACAGCGATGCGCCCGGATGTCAAGGCTCAGATTACTCCTACGCGGAACTTGCAAGGGTTTGACGGAGATCAAGGAGATGCAGCCCGTCGAAACTTGAAGAACTCGTAGATAAACTAAGGCTAATGCAATAAAAGGGTAAATTACAGTAAAAGTAGATAAGAGTAATTGATTTGTTTGATATATGATTGGATCCCCTGTTCCACGACCCCTAGGTACATATTTATACCCCAACAAAAGGAGTTGTAAACAGACACGACTCATATCTTTCCTAAACAAAACTCCTATTTTTAAGGAAACAATTGACTCACGTAGGAGTCGGACAATAATATTTTCCTAAGCAAATACCTCTATTTCTAATGAAATAAATGACTCATGCAAGAGCCGGACTCAAACTTCTATAACAATACTGGTATGAGATCACCAATTTCCTTATGTCTTCTCTTCGATGAAACTTTCCATCGGTAGACTCTTTAATCCGCAACTTCCTTCTATTGCCATCGGCAATCCCCTGCTGACGTCAACTGCCACGTTATCCTGTGCCCATCGGCATCATCTCCTTATCGGTAATACCTTCCAATCGGCAACCCTTCACCTCCACTGATAACTTGTCTTTACCAATTAACTCCTATCGGCAAGAATCGTCCAGCTTCCATCGGCAACAAACTTATTCCTTTCGCAGCATTCACTCTCATCGGTAACATTGACCGATGACCTTCCGATGCCGATAGAAAACGACTACCGATCAATGCAAGTCTTAACTCATTTGACACATGCCGAAAAAACGGTGTCATTTTTTTCTTTTTTCATTTTTTTTTGCTACAGATATAATTTTCTTTTGTCATTTTTTTTGCTATACGTGTGAATTTTTTTCATCACAAAAACGTCGTTGCCATCCTCCTCACCCGTAGCGCCGATTGGGCCAAAATACAGCGAGCAAGACAGTTGGTTAGTAGATTGGGCCAGACAAAAAACGAGTGGCCGGCTTCGAGTGAGGAGTGGGCCGACAATTAAGCTAGATTGAATGGGTTGGACGAAAAAAAGCTAGAAATTTTACCTATTTATTAATAGGATGGTATAGATTATGCAATAATTTGGTATATTTTAATCTAAAAAAATACGAAGACATACGTAAATGTGTGGAGTGATTTAGTTAAAATCAATGAAAAAATAGCATGTTCGATACATGTAAGCCGATGAAAAGTCGATGCAGTGTATACCATAAAAAAAGTCATGGTCTCCCACTATTCCAAATTATACTTTTTAACTTTTTTACATAGAATTTTTCTACATAAAAAGATGGCAACCAAGAATTTCCTATTGGGAACGGTTCCCCAGTCCGCGTGGAAACAAATTTTCCCTGTCCCCATCCCATGAATAGTCTTATAAGCCCAGTTTCATTGAAAGTTTAATCTAAGTTTTATTTATATTAAATATATTATTATATAAGTATTTTTAATAACATGACAATGTATTTAAAAATAAAGAAAAGGAATGTATTTAATATGGATGAAATGTAGCGCTCTGTAAGTCATGAAATTAAATGTCTATTCTTTATTAAAAGTGGATGTTTGATTTGAGTTTTATTTTATTCCATATGATATGATAATTTTAAAAACAACATTATAAAACTCCTCACTCGCTCAGACTCGTCTAAGACAACAAATAGGCAACGGAATAGTCAGACAAAGCTATCATTATGCATAATTTTGTATATTTTAATCTAAAAATTACGAAGACATACCTAAATACGTGGACTGATTTACTCTTGAATCAATGAAAAAATAAAGATCCTGTTTGATACATGTAAGCCGATGAAAGGCCGATGCAGTGTACCAGAAAAAAGTCATGCCCTCCTTCTATTTTAAACACTGCTACACAAAACGGCTTTAGTCCCGGGCCAAAATGGCCTTTAGTCCCGGGCCATGACCCGGGACGAGTCATCCAGGACTAAAGGCTCCCCTTTAGTCCCGGTTGGTTGCCCCAGGACTAAAGGTGGACCTTTAATCCTGGTTGGTGTTACCAATCGGGATTAAAAGGGTCTCTAGACTGGGCCACTCGGCCAGCCCTTTTAGTCCCGGTTGGTAATACCAACCGGGATTAAAGGTTCTATTTTTTTTTCTTTTTCATTTTGGTTTCTTATTTGTTTTGGTTATAGGTTTCAATTAGATTTCTAAATACGTATTCTCCGCTACTAATCTATGTATAATCTCCACTACTAATCTATGTATATGCGAACATATATTTAGTTCAAGCATTACAGAAAATGAAACTTAAAGCTATATATAGTGAAACAGTATATCAAAGCATTATACACAGACATGTTTGAACACTAATTCATAGACCTGCGACTCAAATGTCATACAAATCTTCATCCGTGTTAGGCACTAGTCGTTTTGCGGGGTTGTAGTGGTAGTCTCCCTTGGGATTGATGACTTGGTCCATCAGAAATCCTGCAATTCTTTCTTGATGTGCTTTGATCTTGACCGGTTCCATCACTTGCTCCTTCAACCATAGCTCCTTCAATTTACAATAAAGGAAAAATACATTAATATACATAAGATTTATTTAATAGCAACTACTAAAAAGTGAAACAATTTTGTTATATACATATGACGTACCCGTTGTTTGTCAATACGAGTCCTTTTTGCAAAATTCGTGAGGTACTCGCAGATGTAGAATGCGCAAGTGTTGGTTCCTTGCCGCTGCTTTAGTACCCACTGTAGAACGATAGGATCTAGACGTGGCGCTTTCAGCTCTGGCCGGTGCTTCTCAACGTACCAAGACCAAATCCTACCCAATAATTGATCGTTTGTTTACTATTGTAGAGTATAAAGAGCAGGAATCAATAATATCTAAAGATTCAAGTTACCCCTTGATAATGTCGATCATATCTCTATAATCATCAAGTTTTTTTTGCAACGAGTCATAGACCAACACTGTACTTTTAGGGATAACGAAGACTATGAGTATCCAGTGATAGCTGCAATTGTTTATAGATAGTCAACATATATATATATATATATATATATATATATATATATATATATATATATATATATATATCTTTATGCTGAATTGAGTAAGTAAACTAAAATGTGCACACTCACCCTATGTTGTATGGGAAGAGTATATATTTCTTTTCCTTTTGGTTGATCAAAAACCTATGAAGATTCCTCTCTGTTTGTTCTTTCCATTTGGCGTAGGGAGTCTTCAGGTCCTTGAATATAATGTTTGGATCTATAAAACCAATCGTCTTTTCCTTGATAAGTCTAAGGTCTCTTATAATGTCCCTGTAAAGAAAGACATGTTACTTTATATATATGTATATTATGCTACACCGTGAGATTACTAAAAAATGATTCACTTACAGACAATAGCAACTGACGAGGGATTTGTCCAGATCGTTCATGTGGCATAGCGGATGTAACTCGGTGAACTGGACGTACATAATGTCATCGCCACGAAAGTAATTGTGTTGTCTAATCCTGACACAAATATTATCATTGACGTCTGGCTTAGCACTCTTGCACACCTCCATGTACCACTTGTTTAGCTTGTACATTTGTGTGCCAAGTTCATTGAGTGCCGCATGATTGTATAGACTCCTTCCAAATTCATATTTCCTTATCCACTCATCGACTACCGTGGCTTTCGGGCAGGTTTCTTCGTTGAGCACTTCGGAAACATGTAAACCCGTACCTTTGAGAAAATCTTCAAGTCCTTTGTAATCGATATCTGGAGGCAGGAGTTCGGAGAGAATCGTGTTTGATCCATATTCATTGATCACCGGGGGCACTAAGTGCTGCGATTGTTGCCCTAGCTGTGGGACACCTTTGTCCACGTTCTTCTTTTTTGTCTCCGCTTCAATGGACTTGGACATTGTGCGCTCATAGTCTGAGAGTGGGGTAGGCTTAAGAGATTCATGTCTCTTTTTCTCCCTCTCACGCACTGCTTTCCTTAGTTCTCCTTGTTTGAGCAACAATACGGAGACTCGTCCTTCTTCGCTTTATTGTCCTTGCACTTCTTGAAGAAATCTTGCACCTTTGAGAGTGGTGCATCCTCCTCAGTGTTCGCGGTGATAATTTTCTTGTGAATGACAACTCTCTTCCTCTTAGACTCCAGTGGGGCCGACGCCAAAGCCTTCGCTTGTGACCGTCGTGGAGGCGATGGAGCGGGCGATGGAGCGGGCGGTGGAGGAGAGGGAGATGTAGCCGTGTCTCCCACTGGTCCGTCATCGCCCGCAACACTATGGCCACTTGGTGAATTTATTATTGGGCTTAGCGTGGGGGAGTGTCTGCCGTGACAAAACAACGAGTTATATGTGATTAAACCACTTAGTAATGCAATACAAATTTGTTAGGGCTAGTGATGTAGAATGAGATATGATTAATTCGTACCTAGGGTTAGGCTGAGGAGGATGCGCCGGAGGACTGGGGGATACCCCAGGAATGATGATGTAGCGTTTTTGACAGCAAACGAATGCCTTCTTCGCATCTCCTACCGTCTTCTCCCCATCACCTCCCTCGATGTCAAGCTGCACATTGATGAACTCTTTGACAACTCAATCCACCGAGACAGCAACATATCCAACTGGTATTACTGCTCCATGGATTTTGGGGGTCTTCGTAGGATCCGCGGGAGACACAAAACCCGTAGCCACCATGACTGTGTCGGCGGCAGTCCCCCGTGGAATATGCAGCTCACATACCGTGAGAGGTTGAGTGATGTCATCCACAGGGAACCGCAATTTCGCGTCATCTCTAGCCATTGGCAACTCCATGGATGCGCAACTGCTTTTTAACTGACCGGGGGGGCTGATGTTGACTATCGACCTTGATGCAGTATGTTGCTTCTGTAAAGCTGCATGCACTTTATTTTCTATCTCATGTTCCATTCTCTCTTCGAGACGTACTCCGCGTGCATTCGCTTCACGGGCCTCTTTCTGGGACTCGAGAACCATTTCCTCCATCCTCTTAAACCGCGCCGCCTCTTCCGCCTTCTTTCTAGCGTGACTTCTATATGACTCTCTGTCTTTCGCAAAGCCGAGCTCCCAAGACACCTCCCCATATCCTCTCGTACGCCCGCCATGCTCAGGATTCCCCAGTGCATATGTCAACTCATCCTTCTCTCTGTCCGGGATCCACGCTCTTGTTTCAACTAAGCTTTGAGCCTGAGCAAATCTGGTTGCTGTGGTAACGATTTTTTCTCCATACACCACAACTCCGGTCTCAACGTCCAGGTTACCCCCGTTAGCGAAAAACCAATTCTTGCAACGCTCCGACCAGTGGTAAGAATCTTGTAAGATGCCTTTGGCAATCAACTCCTCTTCCATTTTTTTACACTTATGAATGGCACTCTTGTAGCCACCTGAACCCAAGTGATGGTGGTATTTCTTCTTACTGGCATTCTGTTGGTTCCTTCTCACCTGTGCCTCGCCATCTTTGGAATTCTTGAAGGCGACGAACTCATCCCAGAATGGCTGCAACTTCACGTATGCCTTCATGTTGAAATCTGGCGTCAGGTTTTGCTTGATAAATTTGTTGTACAACGTCTTCTTCCAACACTGGAATTGCATGGCCATCTTCTTCATAACAAAGTCCTTGACTCGCGCCTTCATGGCTTCATCTTCTGTGTCGAGCGTGAAATGTGCAAGGATGTCCTCCCAACACGCTTGCTTGTCACGCTCAGAGACAAAAGTAATATGCGCTGGAGCATTTTTTCGGTGCTTCCATTCAATACCGTTGATCGGGATCCGGTCCCTTGCAAGGACCCCACAGTGGGTGATGAACCTTTGTGCATGTGGTCCAAGCACTTTACCGGTAGCCTCCTCGAATTCCAAGACAATGTACCGACCCTCCAAAGGCTTCTTCGGGCCTCGTACTTTTCTACTCTTGCCTATAGAGCCAGAGGCCTACATACATATAACATGATATCACACACTATACTATACTAACTTAAATAAATAAATAACAAATAACAAGTATAACATGCCATCACACACTATAATATACTAACTTAAATAAATAAATAACAAATAACAAGTATAACATGCCATCACACTATACTTTACTCACTTATAGATGTATAACATACCAAGGGTGTCTTTGTAACAAATAACAAGTATAACATGCCATCACACTATACTATACTAACTGAATGTATACCTCGCTAGTATTGTCTTCCATGATGTTTTGTTGCTCATCTGGAGCATCTACTGGAGCATCTAGGAGGTACTGACTCCCATCATCTGCTTATTCATTGTTGTCCACCGGCATTGAATTCGTCATATCCACCGGCATTGTTGTCAAATATCATGTCCATCATGACATCGTTCATGTTGTCGTCATTCGGGGGATCCATTTCTGCAAATAAATTGAATATGTCATGTAAACAACAACAAATATGATATGATTAGATAGTGTTTACGTTGATTAGGGATTACGATTAGGGTTTAGGTTGATTATGGTTTGCGATTAGGGTTTAAGTTTAGTGATTGCATCAAGATCGATGGCCGGTTAGAGTTTAGGGTTTAGGGTTAGCGTCCACGCGTTGTTGTGGTCACCAAAACGATGAGCATATGTCTCACTCGACGGCCGGTAACAAGTAAACACGAGACTCGATGGACCGAAGTAAACAACTCGATGGCCGATCATACACGACCTCGGCTCGATGGCTGGTCACACAACCAACCAACCATTAGCATGTCCTCACCTCATGGGGTCACGACGGCGGCGGCGCGCTGCTGCACAAGACGATGATGCAAACGATGACGACGACGCTGTGCAGAGAGGACTCCAACAACGACGATGTTGGCGTTGGTGTTGGCCCTATGAGGATGGTCGGCGCGCGCGCGCTGCGAGGAAGGCCACCGGGCGGAGACATGGAGGAGGACGGGTGGCACGGCGAGGTCCTCCACCGGGCGGAGGATGGAGACGAGGGAGGAAGAGCACGGGCGACGTTGTACAGAGGAGGACGGCCGGCGCTGTACGGAGGAGGAGCACGGGCGCGTGCGCGGCGAAGACAACGCCCGCCGGCCGGAGGAGGAGAGAGGGGAAGAGGACGAGCGCACGGCGAGGGACGGGCTGCCACCGAGCCGAGCCCGCGCGGCGAGGACAGGCGTGCGCGGCGAGAAAGACGGGGAGGGAGTGGCGAGGACGGGTTCCACCGGCGAGCGCGGCTGGCGAGCACGGCGAGCGAGGACGGCGGCTCGGATATGGCATGGAGGCGGCAGCGGCGCGAAGGACTTGTACATCTGCTCGATGGGGTGGAAGAGGGCACAATATATACCTAGGGGACCTTTAGTCCCGGGCCGTGGCACCACCCGGGACTAAAAGGCCTTTAGTCCCGGGCCATAGCACCACCCGGACTAAAGGTATGACTTTTAGTCCCGGGTGGTGCCACGGCCCGGGACTAAAGGTTTTTTTTGTTTTTACAATTCTGGTTTTTTGTTTTGTTGGTTTATCTTATAACTATGTTTATTATTGTTAATTACATAGTAATGTACATGATAGGCAAAAAAATATTTAAAAATATCATTTGGATTCCCATTTGGCTTATTGTACACTAGAAAATTTTATAACATAAATTATATTCTTTTCTTTACAAATGTCAATTAATGTAAATAAAGAGTACTATTTGACTTAATGCAAAAATATATTGGTCATCTTAAAAATAAAAAGTGGTGGCTTTGTATATGAAGTATGTTTTTGCATCTATGTAACGTTAAGTTTTCGTTGTTGCATCATTAGTTGTCGAAATACACGTGTCCGATAATCCTACGTCGAATAGAAAATCTATTAATTAAAATAATCATTATTTGACTAACTTTTAATACATATGTACATTTGTCCTGTTATTTGAAAAGATAAAACAAAAGAAAACATGAAAAAATACATCTGTTACAGTTATTACATAAAGTGGTGAACTTTTTGACGTATGAAACCCTTGGTTATGATCATTCCCGAAACCATGGAGTGTCCTCTGCATTAAGCAGGATACTTGGATCTTTCGTCACGCTGAAGGGTGGGATTCGGTCATCCCTTTCATAATCTTCTAACATGTCTGACTTGTCCTCAATTCCCATGATGATTCTTTTCCCTGAAAGAACTACGTGGTGTTTTGGCTCTTTGTCAGTTGATTGTCATCGGTTTTCCCTTTCTTGGGTTTTGTAGACATGTCCTTCACATAGAACACCTGATTCACATCAGCAGCAAGCACGAATGATTCATCTTTGTACCCAACACTATTTAGGTCCACTGTTGTCATCTCATACTCCTTGTCCACAGTTACCCCACTCGTCTTCACCCAATGGCACCGGAACAGAGCGACTTTAAAATTAGGAGCATAGTCTAGTACCCAAATTTCCTCTATGCGGCCATAGTATGTATGTCTCTTCCCATTTGGGTCTATGGCATCTACGCGGACACCTCTGTTTTGATTTTTGCTATTTTTGTTTTGGGCAATGGTGTAAAATGTGTTTCCATTTATCTCATACCCTTTGTACGTGAGGATGTGCCACGATGGTTGCCTTGACAGCAAATACAGTTGCTCATCTATAGTGTCGTCACCTTGACATTGTTTTCGTAACCAACCACTGAAAGTTTCCATGTGCTGACGCGTGATCCAATCTTCATTCTTCCCCGGGAATTTGGATCGTAGGGAATCCTTGTGTACCTTGATATACGGCTCCACCACAGATGAGTTTTGAAGAACCGTGTAGTGCGCTTTGTTGAAATAATCGTCCTCCGCACCAACATATGTTTTCTTTCCAAGTGTTCTCTTTCCACTAAGTATGCCCTCGTGTCGCGATTCAAGAAGACCAATCGGGTCAAGGCCTGGAAAGAAGTCAACACAGAACTCAACGACCTCCTCTGTCCCGTAGCCCTGGACGATGCTTCCTTCTGGCCGAGCACACTGGTGAACATATTTCTTCAGTACTCCCATGAACCTCTCAAAGGGGAACATGTTGTGTAGAAACACAGGACCGAGAATTTGGATCTCCTTGACTAGGTGAACAAGGAGGTGTGTCATGACATCAAAGAAGGATGGAGGAAACACCAACTCAAAGCTGACAAGACATTGAACCACATCATTCTGTAGAGTAGCTAGTTCCATTGGATTGATTGCCTTCTGAGAAATGGCATTGAGGAATGCACATAGCTTCACAGTGGCCAGACGTACATGTGGAAGTAGAATTCCTCTTAAAGCAACTGGGAGCAACTGCATCATAAGCACATGGCAGTCGTGCGACTTTAAGTTTAGGAATCTCTTCTCTGACACATTTATTATACGCTTTATGTTGGACGAGAATCCAGATGGGACCTTCATGCTGCTAAGGCATTCAAACATGGTTTCCTTCTATTCCTTGGTAAGGGTGTAGCTAGCAGGTCTTAAGTATTGACATCCATCAGGTGTCTTCTCTGGATGCAGGTTGTCCTGTTCTTTCATGGTCTGCAAGTCCTGCCGTGCTTCAAGTGAGTCCTTAGGCTTCCCGTAAACACCCATGAAACCTAGAAGGTTAACACAAATATTCTTTGTCATGTGCATCACGTCGATCGAATGGCGGACCTCAAGGATCTGCCAATACGGTAGCTCCCAAAATATCGATTTCTTCTTAAACACTGGTGCGTGACCAGCAGTGTCTTTTGGTACAGGCTCGCTGCCCTGTCCCTTTCCAAAGACTACTTTTAGATCCTTGACCATCTCAAGTACATCTTCTCCTTTTCTATTGTGAGGCTTCTTCCGGTGGTCTGGCTTGTCATTAAAATTCTTTCCTTTCTTTCTAGCCTGGTGATTCATAGAAAGAAACCGACGATGCCCAAGGTACATGACCTTTCTAGATTTTTTCAAATATACACTCTCAATGTCATCAAAATAGTGTGTGCATGCATTGTACCCCTTGTTTGTTTGTCCTGAGAGATTACTTAGAGCAGGCCAATCATTGATTGTTATGAAAAACAATGCTCGCAGGTCAAAGTGCTCCTGTTTGTACTCATCCCACATACGTACACCTAGTTTGCTCCATAAAAGCAGGAGTTCGTCAGCTAATGTCCTTAGGTACACATCGATGTTGTTGCCAAGTTGCCTCGGGCCTTGGATGAGCACCGACATCATGACAAACTTCCACTTCATGCACAACCATGGAGGAAGGTTGTAGATACACAGAGTTACATGCCAGATGCTATGACTACTGCTCTAGTCCCCAAAAGGATTAAAACCATCCGTACTTAAACCAAACCTTAAGTTTCGTGTGTCGTCTGCGAACTCCTTGTATTCTCTGTCTATTGCTCTCCACTAGGAACCATCAGCAAGATGTCTCAGCATATTGTCTACCTTACGGTCTTCTTTGTGCCATCGCAATAACTTCGCATGGTCCCTGATTCTGAATAGACGTTTCAGGCGTGGTATTATAGGAGCATACCACATAACCTTAGCAGGGATTTTCTTGATAGGATTTTCTTCGCCTTCAACATAGCCAGGGTCATCTCTCTTGATCTTATACCGAGAAGCTTCACATACGGGGCACACATTCAAATTCTTGTAGCCCTCCCCACGGCAAAGGATGCAGTCATTAGGACATGCATGTATCTTCTCGATTTCTAATCCTAAAGGACAGACAATCTTTTTTTGTTTCGTACGTAGTGCTGGGCAGTTCGTTACCTTTCGGAAGCATCTTTTCTGGATCTTCAATAATTTCCCAAACGCCTTGTCGGATAGGCCACTCTCTGCCTTCCATTGTAGCAACTCCAGTGTTGTACCCAACTTCTTTTGCCCATCTTCGGCGGTCTGGTATAGTAATTGTTTGTGATCCTCTAGCATGCGGTCAAACTTAGCCTTTTCCTTTTTGCCCTCACAATCCATTTGTGCCTCACGAATGACATTAGCAAAAGCATCATCTTCATCCAATGCCTCTTCTACCCCTGTCTCTTCTTCACCTTCTCCCATTTCAGTATCATTGAAGTCACCAAATTGAGCGATGATGTCGTCAAGGCACAATTCTTCCTCTTCTTCACCTTCTTCCATCATAACCCCGGTTTCACCGTGCTTGGTCCAACAAATATAGCTTGACATGAAACCTGACTTCAACAAGTGTGAGTGAATAATCCTTGAGCTTGAAAATTCCCTCAGATTCTGACACAGGACACATGGACAACACATGAAACCATCCTGCTTGTTTGCATCGGCCACTCTTAAGAAATAATGCACGCCATCAATGAACTCTTTGGAGCGGCGATCGACATTGTACATCCAATGTCGTGTCATCGTCTGCATATTAGATGACATATCACATTATTAATTTTCTAATATTTGTAAATAAATTACAAAACAAACAAGTAATTTAACTTTAAAAAAGAAAGAGGATGACAATTTAATGAGTAAAATAAATTAAAGTTTGTGTGTTTATGTGTGTGTTTTAATTGATTATTTGACCCAATATTCTATATTTTCTAGTTTTCCTAAATAAAATAAATTAAAAAATCCATGAGTTTTCCTAATTAATAATTATCCATGAAATATTTTCGTACACATAGCAATAATAACCTTCCAACAAGTGAGATTATTAGACGGCAAGAAAATTACATACGATGCAATAAAACATAAGAGGACGGAGTAAGTAACCTTTCAAACAAGTAGAAGGATACGTAGAAACGTCGAAATCGATCGATAGCCGGAGACGAAGCAAGAATAAGCAAGAACACAACAAGAACACTAGAACAATGTGAGCTCTCGGGCAAATAGTGAGAGCTGGGGGAAGAAGAGAACAGTTCAAATAGGGGCGTGGAGATTTAGTCCCGGTTGGTAACACCAACCCGGACTAAAGTCCACGATTTACTCCCGGTTAGAGCCACCAACCGGAACAAATTCTTTAAACCGGGACTAAAGCTCCCTGCCTGACACGCCCTGACAACCTAGCCGTTGGGCAGGGACCTTTAGTCCCGGTTGATGTTTCCAACTGAGACTAAAGGTGTTTTTAGTTCCGGACACAAAATGAGGCGGGACTAAAGGAGATTTCGGGCCATCGACCAAAGGCCGTTTGCGTAGTAGTAGTGAAATTATACCGTCGGTCCTTAAATTATAGCGCCCGTTTGAACACCACAGCCATAGAATAAGGGTATAATAACCACAGAAAATTACAGAAGTGAAACAAATAATTGGACACCATGAAATTCCAATATATACATACCTTCTGATGATACAATAAGCGAATCCATTGGACGAACACGTTGTATATACATCAGCAGTTCAAGCATGGCATGCGTGTACATTATTGCACTCACAGATGGATATCACACAGATCTAGATGGCTGGAGCAGCGGTGCACATGCATACATCATTTAAAGTTAGATGATCTAGTAGCACACTTCACAGACCACGTGTTAGCAGTAGCTAGCTAGGTACGCGCAGCACAGCAAGAGCTAGCAGGCTCGGGCTCGGTGGCATGCCCGCGTGGAGGGCAAGGGGCAGAGCCGTGGAGGTTGGCGTTGCTGTGTTGTTGGCGGCTCGGCACCGAGGTCGTGCCGTGCGTCGAGGGATAGGTGGTGGCTGGTACCGAGAGCGGTCGGCGGCGGCAACAACTCGAGCTGAGGGCTCAGATCTAGTGCGAGCGCGGGGGTTCTCTAGGTTGGCGCGGGTTGAGAGAAAACTCGCACCAAATAATCATTTCCCACCGGTGTCATCGCCGCCTTGCTCGCCTATGTCAACTCCCAGCATGTACCGGTGTCAGCTCCCGTCGTCGCGTTGAGATGCAGGCGCCTCCGGCCTCCTCACCTGAACGGCTGTATATTCGTCTCCTCTTCGCCTGACGCCTGCAGATTCGCCTCACGTCTTCCTCCTCCACCAACCAGGGAGCCGGTGCTCTTCATGTTCGACGCGCCTGTCATGGGCTGATGGAGTCATGGGCCTTTGCCTCGGCGGCCGGCTCGTGTCATCGCTGCGCTTCTACTAAGAGCAACTCCAACAATTTGACATTTAGACTTACATATCTAATTTTGTTAAAAAAAAACTAAAAAACTGGTGGTCAACAGTTTGACATTTGGACTTGGTATTTTTGCCAAAGTTGCAAATAGAAGTTCGCACTTGGCAATTTGACGACCGTGAAAAGGGGGAGGTAATTTTTTCCCTTCCTTTTTTTTCACGGCAGAACCGTGGGTGTCGGCCTTTTTTTCCTTCCTTTTTTTTCACGACGGAACACTAGGCAGCGGGTCCACTGGTCTATAATTTCTGTTTTTACCAAGTCATTCTGAGGAACTGTCGGAGATTGCATATTTTTTGCTTTGGCATATCTATTTCAGAGTTGGCAAATTTCAGGTTTTGCCAAACCATATGTTTGGATGCTTTGGCAATTGACAAATGGTAAATAAATTTTGTAAAATTTTTGTCACTTTCTACTGTTTAGATTACATGGCAAATAGCGAATGACAAATGATAAATGATAAATACAAAGACAATTCTACCCCTAATAATTACACTCTCATTCACATGTCATGCATAGTAGGGAGGGGGAGAGGATTTTCTATTTGCCACTCCAAAGTGGCAAATGACAAATTTTTGCTCTTTTACAATTTTTTGCCTTGCATGTTTGGATTCATTTACCAAAAAATAATATTTTTTTTACTCTTTTGTCAATTTGCCAAGAAGATCCAAACATGCCCTAAGTCAAGGGCAACAACCATCATCAAACTGTTGCTCCCTTCATTCCAAATTATAAGACATCCCAAGAATTTTGGAGAGTCAAAGTATCTCAAGTTTGACCAAACGTGTATGACAATATAATAATATTTATTATGTCAACTAAGTATCATTACATTTTTATCAATTATATTTTTATAGTATTCCATATTTAATATTATAACTTTTTATAATTTTCT
Source organism: Microstegium vimineum (assembly GCA_022036555.1). Taxonomy (NCBI): domain Eukaryota; kingdom Viridiplantae; phylum Streptophyta; class Magnoliopsida; order Poales; family Poaceae; genus Microstegium; species Microstegium vimineum. The sequence goes on along the minus strand of CM039124.1, from coordinate 41,963,143 downwards.
CTATAATCTTTGATCAGACTTAAGATATTTTGACTCCCTAAGATTCTTAGAACATCTTATAATTTGAGATGAATAGAGTACCAAAAGCCGGTCAATCAGTCCCGGCCTGAGTACATGATATGCGCCCGTACGTACAGATGGATTGGATGATGATTATGTATTTATGTAGCAGAATTATCTTTGCTTCATCAAGCATGCCGCGTTGGGATATGCGTGGCCATGGATGTATTTATGTTTTCAAGTTATCTACCCATAAGAGAGCCTTTAGTTTATTTTGGTTTTATTGATCAGAACTATTTTTTCTGTGAACTGATCATATTTTTCTCTCACAATAAGTTAACATAAACATTCAATATAAATTAAATTTCAGCGAAACGAGCATAAACTTTATAACTAAAACAGCTTTAGTTAAAAAAAAGTATTATCTGAATACTTCTATGTTCTGAAATATTATGTATGTTATACCTGATGAGTTATCTTAATGCTTTAGTTATCTACCTGGTGAGCTATCTGCTTTCAACTGTACTGCTATTCTACTATCTTCGTCCTCTCCTTCGTGATGGGTTATCTCTACAACTAAGGTCTTGTTTGGATGTGCATATATTTCACTCAAACCATATGTGTTAGAGTGTATTTGAACTAATTTTTACTCTAATCTATTCTAACCCATGTGATTTGAGGGTGATACATGCGCATCCAAACAAGACCTAAAACATTTGTAGAGCAATCGTCCACGGGCCAACCCTTCGCTCGCCCGCTCCCTGGCCCGCCCGGCGCTCCATCGGTCTTTCCTGCGTAATGGGTCCGGCCTCGTGCGGAGTCTCTGCCCCGCACGACAATCCCGGTCGCTCTGCCGTGGCGCTGTAGCTAGCACGTCTCTGAGGTCGTTGTGCCTGCGACTCAGCGGCCGCACGCCACCGGAAGGCCATCGCCGACCGGCGACGCCGCCTCTACTCTGCCGGTACGAGACCGCGACTTGACAGATCCTGGCGCTCAAGAAGATGCGGCTCCCAAGGACAACGAGACGTTCCCCATCACGTTTTTGGAGGTCTCGCTGCTGCTGATACTGTTGTAGGACCCGTGCAGGTGATTTTTCTCCCTTTCTGTACCCTGTCCATTGGCCATACCAAACCATGTGCACGCGAGGTGTTTGTGTGAATGTCTTACCCATGAGTGCCGAATTCGATTGATGATGTTGGTGTGTCCGCAGAACCCTGGTGTATCAGCTAGGCAAGGGTGTGACTTTCATGTTTCGTCCATGGCCTTGAGGTGCTGCACCGTGATCTCAAGCCGCACAATCTGCTCATGGACAACAAGACCATGGTGATGGTGGTCAAGATTGTGAGGTCTGCTTTCCACTGGTCTTCATCATTTGCATGGGTGTTCTCAACTCTTGTGTCTGATTAATAGCAAAATCTAAATTTCTCTACAGATTCTGATGTTGTGGTACAGAGCGTTTGAGGTCTGCTCTTGGTGTTGGTTGCCCGCAGACATCAGACAAGACATGATGGGCGTTGTGATGAATTGTTTTAGCTCGGCCAACATTTTCTATCTCTGTTCCTGCCATCCATGGCTCAGTTTGATGCCTCCCATGCTGACCACAACCAACATCAATGGGAAGCCATGGTGAGGATTTGCTGTAAGTTGTTTTGTGACCTTGAGTTTCACAAGATAACAAAATTTAGTATGGCTGGGCACTTCTAACAATTTTGTTTTTGTGTGATGTTCAGAGACTGGACCTAGAAGACTACTTTAAGAGAATGGACCTAGAAGCCATCCATTAAAATCAAATACGACCCCGGTGCTGTGACGTGCCAGTTGTTCGTCAAAGGTTACCTCAGCTAGAGTGATGCTACATAGAAGATATAACTCACCTGCCTGGTACCAGTGAATTAGAGATGAATATTTCCTACATGAATCTATAGATCAGCTCGACGACCCTTTTGTTTCTTAAATTCATTAGTAATGTCATCGTAGCTCCATTTGCCTAAAATTGTAGGGTGATTCGGCACATTTTTCTTGTGTGGATGGTACCAGTGAGACTGCCAGAATGAGAGTGTAATTAAGACTGATAACATGATGTGATCCCTTAATTATTGAAAATGTGTACTAAACCTAAACCATGATTAGGTGTAGCGGTGAAGAGTTATAATTAACTATAAAGGGATTTTGTGAACATTATGCTCAAGAATCATTGTTGATAATAGTATAACACGTCTAAACTTAAATTATTATGATAATATTTTTATTTCCGTTGCAACGTAAGTGCATGATGCTTGTAATATTATTGTTCCAAACAACACGATTGCAATGTCCTTTTTAATTAACGATACAATAAACGCTCATACATATATGTCATTGTGGTATTATATTTCCCGTTGCAACGCACGGACATTTACCTAGTTATAATATAAAATGGTATCCTTTGAAAACCACTACTATCTTATCTAGTGATACTTAGTTTATCTACTCTTCGTTGTATGAGGAAACTTGTATCTGAATGGTTATTCAGTGACAACATTTCTCAATCTGTTATTTCAATTTTCCAGCTATATGTTAACTTTCAATCACTACCGGAATCAGAAGCTTTGCTAAATGCACGTGGCACTCGGCAAAATCCCAATTGCACTCTGCAAAAAAATAATAATCAGCAAAGCCGTCTTTGCTGAGTATTTTTTGTCGGACACTTGACATAAAGTGCCTGATACTTGACAAATTTGTAAAAATTAGGAAATATATGACCTTTTTAAGAGGGGATTGTTTTTTACCAGTGGAATTAAGGTTTTCCCTGAACTGGAAAATTTTAAACTGAAAAAATTAGGGATAATATAGAAACTTTTTAATAGGGAGAGAGCCCCAATTGGTCCCCCCACGTCATTTTTCGCACTTTTCGTGGCCAGCGGATTCGAACCAGCGACCATTCCATCGCATGTTGCATCCTCAAACTGCACTACATACTCACATGTGTTTAGATATAGTTTTGGCTTCCCACATATTATACTAAATCGGATAGAAATTGCTTATTTGAGGAACTAAACAAATTCAAATCAAAAAGTTGTCAACTACAAAGTTTCATAACCTTTGAGATCTACACTTTTTGTTTAGAAAGTTTTTCCACCCGAGCTAGTTTAAAATTTTTGAATTTCAAAAAAATTAAAATTGAAACGCAATTTTGCATGATAAGATGATTTCAAATAAAAAAGTTTCCAACTACAATGTTTCGTAATTTTTGTGATTTAAAAAGTTTATTTTGATTGTTTTTCCATCCAAGGTCACTTTAAAATTTGAATTTTAAAATTTTGAAATTCAAACATAATTTTGCATGACATCATGATTTCAAATTAAAAAGTTGCCAACTATAAAGTTTTAAAACTTTTTGAGATATACAAAGTTTATTTTGATTGTTTGGTCATTTGTTCATCTGATATAGTCGTTCTAACATTGTTCACAAATCTTATATAGACCGGAGAGAGTAGTATACATCCTGATCACTCATAGACAAGTCTCATTTGATTCTTGTACTCTCATTAGATAATCATTAAATCATTTTACAAAAAGTAAATAAAAAGATAACTACACTTAATACTGAGTGATGACAAGATATAACAGGATCATAGGCCAAACTCTTCATACATTTCTTATCATGCGGTAAAGATTGAAAGTACAATTATAATCACTCTTTCTGGGTATAAATTAAGTAGCAACGACATAGTTCACACCACAAATTAACCACCAGATTAATTTGGTATAAAACTATTGTAAGGTTTGTCCTTAAGCCAGAGCATGGACTTCTTTCTTAAGGTTAAACCAAAGGCCTCTGTCACATCAAGTTCTTCCAACCTAGTGTCATTAGGCGCATCCCAATCAAAACAGTAAAGAAGGCTAGCAAGCGCCAGCTCTAGGTTGCCCAATCCGAGTGTGATGCCCGGGCATATTCTCCTGCCTGCCCCGAACGACGTGAACTCGAAGTCATTACCCCTGAAATC
>CM039124.1:41919796-41959057 GCA_022036555.1 Microstegium vimineum | reverse complement strand
CAATAAAGACTCACCCATATTACCTTAGTCCTTCATGGGGCTTATAGCTTTATCCTTTGTCTTGAGAGGTTGAGAGATAGAACAACTAGACTTGAGCACTAGTTTTCTCATTCTTTCACAAGTTTCGTATCGGAGGTTTTGCGAGATTTTGTAAAAGAAAACTTAGTGTTCCTCAAATGGTACTCTCAAGTCGCTCATAAGGTGTATGATTTCTTACCAAGACATATATCAAAGTTTGCCCTTTTTCATCCTATCTCTATAGCTTATGTGGAGCTATAGGTAGGGATCAACGATGTAGCAAACTTACCTTGCATATATTGTAAAGTAAAATTCTGGATCCGAGGAGAGAAGTGCCATACTCTTAGATCAAGATGTGCAAGTGTGTGGAAACATGTCAAATGATCGATACTCCTATATTTGGATGATCTCTAACTTATTATTTTGAGACATAGCTATCTTTTTAAATTTTCTATGAGCTTTGAAGATGCTTATCATTTTTTTTCAAAGAGCTTTGGAATGCTCACAAATTTGGGACTTTAGAATGCCCTTGAATTTTTCATAATTTTGCATAGTCTATGTCTCATTTATTAGCAACAAACTAGAGAGAGTTTTTTCTACTTAGAGCGTGGAGTATGAACTATGTGGAAATGTAAGGCATGTTTCTGCATACTTCCAGTGTAGAAGCAGCATGTATATGTGGCGTGTACGTGATCTTGATCTTGGGAGCATGGTAAATCTCTATGTGATCTTGATCTTGGGAGCATGATAAATCTCTCGACAAGAGTCACAAAACTTGACCGAACTCAACACAAAGCAAGCAGCTTATGTAGAAAGCTTATATCATGAAAGAGCATGTATGGATTTGGTAGAGATTTTCACCATTGAGGAACAAGAAGTGTTTTTATCATTTTAATAATTAAAACTCCGATAGTCATTCTTGTTTAGAACAATATTATAGCAGCTCTTATCTTGGAATATCATGTCTCAGAATCACTTAGACTTAGTTATGGCATTTGCAACCCACAAAAGTTTGAGGTTCATGATGGTTTCTTTCAAGCCAAGTAATCCATACTTAGAGAAATACCAAGTTGTAAACTAAGTACTAGAGCAACATTTAGCAGAGAAACTATTCATCATTTCCATAGGAGATATTAATTTTTATAGAACATGTGAGAGTGGATTTAGAGAAAGTATTTTTATTCTATTATTATTATTTTATTTGGATGCAAAGCAAAGATAAGCAAGAAAATCCATGAATATAAATGCTGAAATTAAAAACTTACCTTAGTGGGGGAGGGAACCTCCCCAAGCTTATCCTTTGCTCAATGATGCGGCGGATATGGATGTAGTTGCCGCCATGCGTCCCAATGCCGGTATTGTTCTTCTTGCATTGCTGATTTCTTTGGCAGTTTGCTGGGCGATGCGTGTTGTCTCACCGTGCTCAACACTCAGCTCACCAAATGTATTGGCGAGATGATCAAATTGCTACCATAATTCATGATGCTCCCTTTCTCGTGTGAACAAGAAGGATGCCCGTGGTCTTTGCGGACGTGATGGTCGAGGAGGTATGCCACTAGAAGTGTGCATGGAAGATGCATCGTCTTCCTCCTCGTCAATAGCTCCTCGGGAAGGACCACCTTGCTCAATATGAACAAAGTATAGCCCCTCCTGAGCTCTCCTATCTGAACCTGCAAAACCTCTTTGTCCAATTCCTTGATCTAAATCAAGGGTTAGCTTACGGGTCCTATACAACTGAAGTTGCCTATTTGGAAGAGGCACCTCAATTGTATGGCCACTATATATCATTTTAAGTTCACCATAGGCATCTCTTTTTAGCATTTGAAAAGATGTGAGATATTCTTATGAGATTACCGCTCTAGGTGAAGAGGTGTACACAAAGGGTTGATCGCCATTTAGCAAGTTCATAGATTCGGCCAGACGAGTAATTAAAGATGTGAATTGAATAGATTCATTACTCTCAATTGAACTTTGCCAGAATTCTACTAAGCAATTTACAGGAGAGATTTGTATTTTATTTATCATGGCAGATAGCAATTTTAATCCCATGCCACTTATTAAGCTAGCATTACTTCCAGGAAACAAAGTCATTTTCATCCAAAGATGCATGAAACAAAAAGTTGGATTATGAATTTCCTCAGGTTTAGGATTTGAGCAATCTTTTAGAGCAGAGATAGAGAACCAAAATTTCCTTTTGTTAAACCTACGCATGGCAAGGTCTAAATCTATCAAGCATGAATTATCAAACCCAAGAGCAATACTTAGATGACTCCAAGTTAGATTATGGCTTTGGTTAAACATGCGAAAGGCAATTCCAACATTAGAGACTTGGAGAGAGCATAAGAATTCTATGGTGAGCAACTCAATTCCAAACTCTTCTACTTGCCAAAAGCCAGACCAACCAATAGTAGAGAAGATGGTGTCAAACTTGGTGGTCATACCTGCGTTGGAGAGAAGACTCGGATCCAATATCCTTGTGTGCTCAAAAGATCGTTTTCGGAGAGAGAGATATCTTTGGTACTCTAGTTGGTCGAACCAGAGACCACTTTGTTGATCGTAGGTTCTCATCGGGGGCACCATGAATGCCTCAACATGATATACCTCCTCTGGCACTTCTTCTTCCTCCTAAGGGTGTTCTTCAGTTTGGAGGTTCTCCCAAGTGTATCGGGCATAACCTCCCCCTTCTTCTTCCTTGGGAAGTGTCATCGGATTGGTGGGAGCGTCGGGATGAGCTCCCACTGATGGCTTGTTTTGCTTTCTTGAAGATGAATCGTATTGGGTTCTTCATCTTCTAGAGAGGAAGATGGACACAAGGGCAAGACTAGGAAGAAGTGTGTGACGTGGATTTCTAGTTTTCCTTGTGGGGAGAAGTTTGAGTTAAGAGAAGCTTGATAAAGACAAGAGATCTTCTTGTGGACTAGTGAGAGCAATACTACTTCTTTTGAAAGTTAAGAACTTCTCTTGAATGAAAAGAGGAGAGAGCAAGGCAAGGAGAGGCTTGAGCTAGAACTGAATTCTAGTTGAGGTGTGAGGGATTGAGGTCTCCTTGCATGGGGTTTTATAGGGGACAGGAATGGCACCAAGGGGGTGCCATGGAGTGGTCGTTCGACCACCTTGGGCATGCCCCTTGGGTGACATTATCACATGCTTTTAGAGATGCCTTACAAGCAAAAGAGAGAGAGAGAGAGAGGTGACCAAAAGTGGCCGGCCATCCCTTTAAAGTGGGGATTCCACTCATGCTTTTTCTAGTGTTTGGTGAAAGGTGAAAGATGTGATATGATGTGATCAAAAGCTGAGCTAAAGTGGTCAAGATTATCCTCTTTAAACAAAGAGTAGAGGGGGACAAAGGTATGTCATGCTTTGGTCAAGGTGATTGATGTGTTTTATTTTTCAAAGCATGACAAAGTGGAAGTGATAGGTGTCATGATTCCCCACTTTGGACAAGGAGTAGTGGGAGACAAGGATGTGTCATGCTTTAACAAAAAGTGATTGATGTAATTTAAAGTATGACAAGACAAAAGAGATGTCCCCTAAAGATAAATCTAATTTTTGAAAGTCTCACTAATCAAATCCTGAGATTCTTGGACAAAGGATGGTGGGGAAGAAAGAGGGATGAACATGGGGCACCTAGGGTGGTCGGCCGACCCCCTAGTCCTTCATTGTTTTTTCTTTTTATTTTATAAAGGTCTCTAAATGTTCCCTAATTAAATAAGCCAAGATAGGGTACATATGGGTGGTCGGCCGACCATCCTATGAACCTACCTTTTGTCCATTTTATTACTACATTAATTCTCAAGATTTATTTTGTCTAAACTTTATTTTTGTAGGTTTTAAGTATGAAAGAAATTAAAGGTTTGAACTAAATGAAAGAAGGGAAATAAAAGATAACTACCGATTTACCTTTCGGCGAAGGCTCCTTGATTTTAAGTCCTCGGAGTGGGACTCTCCTTCTTGTTCATTCCTCGGGTGCACTTAATAGTTCCGGAGATAGAGACCGTGGTGTGTGCACCTCCTTTGCTTTCCAAACCTGCCTTGGATTGGCAGGTTCGTCCTTCTTGAGTTCTGTTGACTCCGTTTTTTTGTACAGGTCAATATTAAACCAAGTGCATTGATCGGCAAGGGGGTAATCGTTGTTCCTCATCGGTATCAAGATGCTGCCGGTCAAATTACCGATGGAGGCAGAGGAAATCACCGATGGTGAATTTGATTGAAGAAGCGTCAAGGGAGAAAGACGATATGTTTGCCGATAAGGAGGTATTGCTGATGGATACAGGTTGATGTGTCTGACGTCAGCAGAAAGTTGCCGATGGCAATAGAAGGAAATTGCGGATTGAAGGAATCTGCCGATGGAAAGTTTCATCGTAAGGAAAAAGAATAAGGAAACTGGTGATTTTTATACTAGTATTATTGTTATAGTTTGAGTCCAACTCTTGCACGAGTCGTTTTATTTCCTTAAAAATAGGAGTTTTGTTTAGGTATGAGTAGTGTCCATGTATAACTCCTTTTACCGAAATATAAATATGTACCCAGGGGCGGTGTAGAAAAGGACAATCAATCAAATACAAATCTATTACTTTTATCTACTTTTCTAGCATCTACTTTTATCACATTAGTTCTAGTTTACTTACGAGTTCTTACGATCTCGATGGGCTGCATCTACAAGATCTCCGTCCACCTCACGAGTTCCACTTTTTGAGCAATTTGAGCCTTGACGTCCGGGCGCATCGCCGTTGTCTCGTTCATCGTTGTTCTAGTTATCATCCTTGTCGATTAACTGGTCAAATCGACTGGCACACCTTGGATATCGAAATTTGGGTATAAGCCCGAGGTGATCGCAGATCCGACGCTTTTTTTGTCAACACCTCTTTTGGCACACCCGGTGGGACCCTAGATACATCTCTTGATCACGATCATGAGTGATTCTACTGACGTCAATCCAAGGAACGTCATTGAAGTCTCCGAAGTAGATCTGAAGGATGATCAGAAGCAAGCTATGGAGCAGGCTATGGAGGAGTACAAGCAACTATATCTGAAATCCTTCAGTCTAAGAGGAGCGGCGATGCTGTCCAGAAACAAGATCCGTCGTTGCCGCGACAGGTCACTTTTGATGCCAATCCTGGTAAGTTGCAAGATATGTTTAATTTTGCGTTAAATCAGGCGTTGATTAGCCATTCCAATGTGTTGTCCAATACTGTATACAATGTTGTCATGCAATCTTTCAAAGAAGGACAACCACCTAGGTATGTTGGTCTAGCGTATCATCAACCTGGATCGGCATCTGCCACGACTTCATCGGCGGCTCCAGTGATATCTTTCCAACCTGTGAATCCTTCTACCAATGAAGCTACACCACCAAGATCAAGCCCTGCAAGCGTCGTTCAGTTGAACACCGATCCGGTGGCGTCGGCAGTGTCAGGACATGTAGTCTAGAGTCAGCCAACTCCCGCTAACTGGTGAGGATACGGTATGCCTCCGGATTCATCTGCCGACGCTAAGTTGATCCAAGGCAATAGTGCAGCGGGAAAGACCTCTATGGAATCGGCAATATCGGCACAGCCGATGAGCCCGATAGTACATTATGCTACGTCTTCTCCAAATATGCAGTTGTCGCTAGGAAATCTCCAGATGGCGATACCCAAAGTGCCTTATGGGAAACCATCAACAAGTTCTCTACCGATGCAGCAAGATACGACAGTGGTAAACCATCCCATGATGATGATGAATCCTCAAACTGGGGTATCAGTGCACCAAGGAGGCCAATTTGTTGATTATTCCAGGATGCAGGAGCAACAGGCGCCGGGTAATTATCAATTATCGGCAAATCATATATCGATGACTTATAATCCTGTATGGACCAGTCCAATTCAACAACAGGTGGTGCAACCTGGACACCAAGTAGTGGGAGCGCAATAGTACCATTACCTGACGAACATTCAGAATGAAACATCGGTGTATCGACCGATGAATATCATGCCGCAGTATACCCCAGTGGGTGCCCAAGGTTATACATCGGTAAATCAACCGGTGCATAATATTCAGCAAGGTGGTGCTGCGCCTGTGCCAATCGGATCAGCTTATTTGCCGCAAAGGCAAGAAGGGGCGTATCCACCGGTCCAGCCAGTTAATATTCAGCCGATCCATCGACAGGATCAGGATGCATACTGGGCTGACAAAATTGCCGAAGTGATGAAAGAGCAGTTCGGTATCAAACCTAAGGTCAATATGTACTCTTATCGGACGCCGTACCCTCAGGCATATGATTTGATTCCTCTCCCGAATCGGTACAAGGTGCCAGATTTCACCAAGTTTTCTGGTCAAGATGATACGTCAACGATGGAGCACATCAATCGCTTCATTATTCAATGTGGAGAGGCAGCTAGCAGAGATGAGCTAAGGGTGAGATTGTTTTCATCATCTTTATCTGGATCAACGTTTACATGGTTCATCTCGCTTCCTCCAAATTCTGTGATTACTTGGGCCAATCTGGAGAAGCAGTTTCACAAATACTTCTTCTCTGGCATTCATGAGAAGAGGATTACCGATTTGGTCAAGCTGAAACAACGCAATGACGAATAGGTAGAAAGCTTCATTCAAAGGCTTTGGGACGTGGAGAATAAATGCTACAACTTAGTGCTGGATGGTTGACAATTGGCAGATTTGGCTTTCCAGGGATTGCTACCACACATCAAGGACAAGTATGCATCTCAAGAGTTCGAGAGCCTGAGTCATCTCGTGCAGAGAGTTGCCGATCAGGAAGTTAAAGCTTTCGAGCCTAGGAAGACTTGGAACAAGAAGGTATCCTTCATTGAACAAGAGGAAGAGTCTAAATGAGATGAAGGGATAGATATCGGCGTTGCTGAATGGGTGAAGGATAGGAAGCCGACATCTTGTCCGTTTGGTCAGAAGGAGGCGGAAAGATTCACTTTTGATACTGCTAAAGCCGATAGGATATTTGATCTGTTGCTTCAAGAAGGGTGAATTAAGCTGGCACCTAATCAAGTGATTCCATTGGCTGAAGAGCTTAGAAGGATGAGGTATTGTAAGTGGTATGACACAACCTCACACACTACCAATGATTGCAAAGTCTTTAGGCAGCAATTGCAGTCAGAAATCGAGGTTGTACGAATTAAATTTGAAAATTCTAAAGCCCAGAAGCCGATGAAGATCGACCAACACCCGTTTCCAAGCAATATGGTAGAAGCTAGTGAGAAGGTTAAAGTACTAACATTGGAAGCCGCCAAGAAGAATGCATCGGTAGATCCTAAACATCAAATAGCTGTGCATGATGTGAAGGGAAAAATGTGTGCTGATGATAAGAGAGGCAAGAGAGTTGCTGACGAAGGTAACAGTGTTGGGAAATCTCGTAGACATGGCGTTGTAATCACGCATAGACAACCACGACAGGAATATCGGCGCTCTCAAGAGGAGCAATATCGGCAGCAGGAGGAAGAAAGGAGCCGGGAGTGGCGTCGGCATAAAGATCATTGGAATTGTCCTTTCTTCGTTCATTGTTGGGAAGAAGGTATCAAGCTACCCACTGCCGATAATTGCCCCGAGTGCAACAGGTACTATCCTTCCGATCGGTCGAGATCCTGTTCGGATGATCGAGAAGCAAGCTATGATAGGCCGATCAGAAAGGCGTCGGTACATGATTGGCTTGGGGGCAAACTCAACGTACATGACAGGCTTGGCAAGCGTGTTCGTCAAGAAAAGCTTGAAGAGATGGCTGATGCAAGAGTGCCCGATGAAGAGATATTCTCTAGAGATCCGAATATAAGGAGTAATTCAAGCCGACATAGTGAGAAACAGTACCAACCTGTTTGAAAGACTAAGCTTCCTCAATGGTGTCCTAAAGGCCTGACGAAGACTCAAAGAAGGCGGATCCAGCGTGAACGCCAGAATGATTTGTATTATGGTGAAAACCCTTCGAAGGGAGAATCTCCAGTTTGGGAGTGGAGGCCAAAACACCAGGAAAGGAGTCCATCGGCAGAAGTCAACATGGTTGTTATGTTGCCGATGGAATTTATGGCGCCCATTGATGCTGAAGAAGAAGCTGCCGAGATGGCGCAATTAGTTCTGGATCCAATGACAACTATCTTTGAAAAGCCCACCGATGATGAAAGGCAGCATCTGAGAGCCTTGTTTGTCAAGGGCAAAGTCGATGGGGCAACCGGTGTCAAAGATGTTAGTCGATGGTGGGGTGTCGATTAATATAATGCCATATGTCATGTTTAGAAAGCTTGGGAAAGGTGACCAAGACTTAGTCAAGAGGGACATGAAGCTGAAAGATTTTGAAGGCAATGTGTCACCAGCTATGGGAGCAGTGTGCGTAGAGTTGACTATCGGCAGCAAAACTTTGCCGACAACGTTTTTTTGTGATCAGCAGTAAAGGTACCTACAACTTGCTCCTAGGGAGGGATTGGATCCATGCTAATTGTTATATTCCTTCCACGATGCATCAAAGCCTTATGCAATGGGTCGGGGACAAGATTGAGCTCGTCCGAAGTGAAGCCCGTCAATTGTTGCATCGGCAGAATCGGAAACCTATGAGCAGACCAAATGCATATCTGGTGAAGCTTGGGATACAAAATTCCTCAAGGTGGCCGATTACCGGATTACGCCGATCCAAGCAGTCGGTTATGAAGAAGAGGTTGAATGGATCAGTTCGTCGATGATGGAAAACTTGGACAAGGGTTCACATCAGCCGATGATTTGCTAGAAATAGACATCGGCGACGGTAGCAAGTCTAGGCCAACTTTTGTTAGTGCTAAGTTAGATTCCCAATGTAAGCAACAGTTGAGTGATTTGTTAAAAGAATATAAAGATTGTTTTGCTTGGGATTATATGGAGATGTCTGGTTTAGACCGATCAATAGTTGAACATCGGTTACCTATCAAGTCGGGTTTTCAACCACATCGGCAGCCAGCACGCCGGTGCAACCCTACTGTGTTACCCGATATTAAAGCTGAGATTACGAAGTTAATCGAAGCTGGGTTTATTCGGCAATGCCGATATGCCGAATGGATTTCTAATGTGGTTCCTGTGTATAAAAAGAATGGAAAACTTTGTGTTTGTATTGATTTCAGGAATCTCAATAAAGCTACGCCAATGGACGGCTATCCAATGCCCGTTGCCGATCTACTAGTTGATGCTTCTGCTGGACATAAAATTATCAGTTTTATGGATGGTAATGCTGGATATAATCAAATATTCATGACTGAAGAAGATATATCCAAAACTGCTTTTAGGTGTCCATGTCACGTTGGTTTGTTTGAGTGGGTCGTAATGACTTTTGGGTTGAAGAACACCGGTGCTACTTATCAAAGAGCAATGAATTTTATTTTTCATAAGTACATCGACACATTGGTCGAAATCTATATTGACGATGGGGTGGTTAAGTCCGGAAACTTTGAGAAGCATCTTGCCGATCTGCGAAAAATTCTGGAGTGCACAAGGGAGCATGGACTAAAGATGAATCCGAATAAGTTTGCGTTTGGCGTATCGGCAGGTCAATTCCTAGGTTTCATGGTACATCAAAGAGGTATAGAGATCGGCACAAAATCCATTGATGCGATTAATAAGGTGGTTGCTCCTACAAACAAGACTGAGTTATAGTCTTTGATCGACAAGATTAATTTTATTAGAAGATTTATATCTAATTTGTCAGGGAAGATTAAGTCTTTTAGCCCATTACTGAAGCTAAAGGCCGGTCAGGAGTTTGTATGGGGAAAAGAGCAGCAATCGGCCTTGGAGGAAATTAAAAGATATTTAGTGAATCCTCCAGTTTTGATTCCACCTCGACATGGGAAACCCTTTAGATTATATTTGTCTGCCGATGACGGCGTTATCGGGTCAGCCTTGATTCAAGAATTTGAAGGGAAAGAACATGTGATTTATTATTTGAGTAGAAGGCTGCTGGACACTGAAACCAGGTATTCGGCCATTGAGAAATTGTGTTTATGTTTGTACTTCTCTTGTACCAAGTTAAGGCATTATTTGCTATCGGCCGAATGTACTGTCATATGCAAAGATGATGTGGTAAAGTATATGCTGTCGATGCCGATATTGAGTGGGAGGATCGGCAAATGGATTTTGGCGCTGTTAGAATTTGATCTGAGGTATGAATCAACTAAGGCGGTTAAAGGACATGTGATGGATGATTTTGTCACTCAACATTGTGGTACGGTGAATTCCGTAGAAATTTCTCCTTGGACTGTGTTCTTTGACGGTTCTACGTGCAAGGAGGGAGCAGGTATCGACATTATTTTAGTTTCACCCCTAGGACAGAAGTATGAGATCTCATTGCCGATTGTTGCTACTTCAACAAACAATCAGGCTGAGTACCAGACGTTGCTGAAAGGGTTGGAATTACTTAGGGAAGTGCGTGCCGATGCCGTTGAAGTCTTTGGTGACTCTATGTTAGTAATCAATTAGTTGATTGGTACATATGAGTGCTGAAGTAATATTTTAATTGCATATCATGAGAAGTGCTTGCAGTTATTAAAGGAATTTAAAGAATACCGTCTTGAGCACGTTCCCAGGTTGCATAATGAAGAAGCCAATCGGTTAGCACAACACGCTTCGGGATATCAGCCAATTCAGGAAGTAATGACATCGGTAATGGCTGCCGATGATTGGAGAAGAGAGATTGCCGATTACTTGAAAGATCCATCTAGAAAAGTTCAAAGACGGTTGAGGTTTCAAGCTACCAAGTACGTGCTCCTTGATGATGAATTATATTATCGGACGATTGATGGAGTTTTGCTCAGATGTCTTAGTGAAGAAGAATCAAAGATGTTGATGGGTGAAATTCATGAGGGAGTATGTGGAGCGCATCAATCGGCATTCAAGATGAAATGAATGATTAGGCGGAATGAATATTACTGGCCGACAATTCTTGAAGATTGTTTTAAGTATTTCAAGGGGTGTCAAGACTGTCAAAAGTTTGGTAATGTTCAGAGAGCACCCGCATCGGCAATGAATCCTATCATCAAACCTTGGCCATTTAGAGGGTGGGCCATTGATCTCATCGGCCAAATTTACCCACCATCGAGCAAAGGGCATAAATTTATACTCGTTGCTACAGATTATTTCACGAAGTGGGTTGAAGCTATTCCTTTGAAGAATGTGACATCGGCAAACATGATAGATTTTGTGAAGGAGCATATTGTTTACCGATTTGGAATTCCTCAGACTATTACAACTGATCAAGGGACCATGTTTACGTCGGGGGAGTTTGATGAATTTGCTACCGGTATGGGGTTCAAGGTGTTGAATTCTTCTCCTTATTATGCTCAAGCTAATGGTCAGGCTGAGGCAACTAATAAGGGAATAATCAAGCTTATCAAGCGCAAGATTGAGGAGAACCCTAGGAGGTGGCATACGGTATTAAATGAAGCTTTATGGGCATATCGTATGGCATGTCATGGTGCTACTAAGGTTTCGCCGTATCAGTTGGTGTACGGACACGATGTTGTTCTACCTTGGGAAATTAAAACTGGTTCCAGGCGATTGTTTTCCCAAGACCAATTAGCAACCAATGAGTATGATATCCTTATGAGGGATGAGTTAGAAGATCTAGCGGGTCATCGGTTAAGAGCTCTAATCAGTATTGAGGAAAACAAGAAAAGGGTTGCCAGATGGTATAACAAGAAGGTGAAGGTAAAAGAATTTGCCGATGGTGATTTGGTGTGGAAACTGATTTTACCAATTGGAACTAAGAGTTCAAAGTTTGGAAAGTGGTCTCCTAATTGGGAATGTCCTTTTCGGATAAGTCAATCTGTTCCTGGTAACACTTATATTTTGGAAACCCTCGAAGGAGTTGCATTTTCTAGAGCAATCAATGGCAAATATTTAAAGAAATATTATCCTAGTATCTGGATAGATGCATAGAGTAATACAGATATAAATACCGATGATAGAGTCATTATACAAAACATCAGTAAAAAGGGTGTTAACATTATATTACAGTGGGAATCGGTCATCAGGTTCGCATACAACAAATTACAGAAGAGACTGAATGGATGAGATTGCACGAAGGCGAATTTGATCTGCTTCCTCTATCTCCTTGGCGTCCTCGTCGGCAGAGCCCTCAACTGGCTTGATCTTTCTCTTCAGCAGAAGGGCTTCATGAGCGTCGACATCTCTCTCTTGTTGTATGACTTTGGTGGCGGCAGGGAGTTGAACCTTATTTTGATTAATTGTACCTAAAGCTTCATCAACTTTCTTTAGTTCCGCTAACAACTCCTCTTTTCGTGCCGATAGACGAACGATTTCTTGTTCAAGCTCAATACCAGAAGCTGCTAAATGGCCGATGTCTTTGTGCTTTTCTTCGGCGGTTCGCTTGAATTTAAGCATTTCTTCTTCAAGTTCTGTTTGGGCAGTTCTATCGACAATGCGACATGAAACTTTTTGATATTAGAGTTGTCGGCTCTCAAGGTACGCCGCTCTTGGATATTGGCAGGTAGTTGGCTCTGAATATCTTTGAAGGCTATTCTTACTGCATTGGAGTCTTAGACTAGTTGGGAAGTGTTTTGCTACAATAAGAGTAGTATGGCTTCGAGTTTGGACTTTACTTCTACCGATATGATATTTGAGGTTGGAGCAGAACTTTTGTCTTCTTCGTCTTCATCTGGCAAGTTGATGATGAAGGAGAATAGACTATTGGGAGAATCTTGAGCCTGAAAAGAGAAGGATTAAGATTTGTTGGCTACAAGCTTGTGTCTTGCAAGTTTATAATAAATATTTAATTTACCTGTTTGAGAGCGGTCTCCCGCCTTGGACTTGGCAGAGTAGTTGGCGTATCGGCAATGTGGCTGATGAACTTGCCTTGACGGAAGGGATAGTTGGTGCTGGTACTGATGCCGATGTTGTTTCTGTTGTTGCGGCCAGCCCCTGCGGTGACAGTGCTGTTTCTTGGTTAGGGATTTTGGCTATTGATTGGTTAGGGATAGGTGCCGATGTTGGCTCCGGTGTTGGTGTATCGGTAGGAGCTTGAAGAGATGCAGTTGGTGATGTGCTTGGAGTTGATGGCTTTGGGCGTTTTGGTTTCAGAGCAGTACTTGATGAGCCTCGGCGTTTTGGTTGTTGCACTTGGGGGGCATCGGCAGGCTGAGCCGTAGAAATTTGCACGTTTGTGTTGACACAAAAAGCGTCGGATCTACGAACACCTCGGGCTTATACCCGAACTCGATATCCAAAGGTGTGCCAGTTGATTTGACCAGTTCATCAACAAGGACGATAACTAGAACAACGATGAACGAGACGATAGCGATACGCCCGGACATCAAGGCTCAGATTGCTCAAAAAGCGGAACTCGCGAGGTAGACGCAGATCTTGTAGATGTAGCCCGTCGAGATCGTAAGAACTCATAGATAAACTATAACTAATGCGAAAAAGTAGATGCTGAAAAGTAAGACAGAAATAATAGATTTGTTAGATTGTATTGAATATCTCTCATACGGGCCCTAGGTACATATTTATACTCCAATAGGAGGAGTTGTACATAGACACGACTCATACCTAAACAAAACTCTTACTTTTAACGAAATAAACGACTCGTGCAAGAGTCGGCCTCAACCTGATATAATAATACTAGTATAAAATCACCAGTTTCCTTATCTATTCTCTTCGCGATGACACTTTCCATCTGCGGATTTCTTTCCATCCGCAACCTTCTTCCATTACCATCGGCATCTTTCCACTGACGTCGGCTATATCCTGCATCCATCGATAACATTCTCGATCGGCAACGTTCTCCTGTTTCCATCGGCTCGGCAAAATACCCTTCTCTTTATCTTTGACGTTTCTTCAATCTCCTGCTTCTATCGGCAATCTGATTGGTGATATTCTACTGCCGATAAGGAGAAGCAACCATCCTTCTACCGATCAGTGCATCCGGTTCAAATTGACACATACAAAAAACGGTGTCAACACATGCCCCCAATTTCGGAGTATAAAATATCTTATGCACCGAAATTTTCTCTATTGTAATCTTTCCCTCCAAAACACCTGTGCCATCATCTCGATTACCGCGCGCAAAAACTGCAAATTACCAACAACCCCCGTAACTGTAGCACGAACTCTTTTATCACCGCGCAAATTTACTGCGATATCCTTCCTTATCTCTGCTCAGTAAAAAGAAAACTCGAAAATGCCCTTTAACCTAGGCCTACAAAAATCGCCATCTGCCTTCTCTTTTACCCTGAGCTCACACTTTTACCTTCATCTCAACATCATCCAAAGAGCACTATTCCAGCGGCGGTCCTTCTTTCATCAGGAAGCACGATCCTTGCAAGAACTCTTGCTTCAATGGCGATCAACTTCACTGCTCCTGCGGTAATCTTCTCTTCCTTCCCCGTTGTACATACTGCAATTTCATCCTTCCGCATTGCTTCTCAGTCCCTTCTCCCCTTTTCTGCTTTGTTTCCTGGATCTAGGAGATGTGCAACAAAATAGTGATCCCTACTGATCAAGAACATCTTTGCTGCCTAGGTCCAATGGGGAATACTGATCCGACCAATCTGATCAATGCAGAAACCAACCACATCCCTTTCAGATCTGAGCATTTTGATTTAGGGCTATGGACCGATACCTTCCGTTCTTGGCCCAAATCCACTAAGGGGTGGAAGAATTGGTACCTCAGGATAGCAAGGTCACAAAGAGTCTACTGGTCAGAGCGCAACATCGAGCAATGCATTAGGTTGTCCATTGTCGATATGGCCAAGAACGAGAACATGATGATCGCCGCCTCCTACTTCTCGTCCGATACAATGAATGCATTCCTTTTCAGACACGGACCAGCCACCCCCACGCTTGCCGATCTGCACATGCTCACAGGCCTTGATGTTTCTTCTGCCGATCCTACCACTCTATTCCGCAGGAAATCTGAGCGTCGGGTAAGTACCCACAACATCGGTGGTTGGACTGGGTATATCCAAGAGTACCAGAAGAGTGGATCGGTAGCCCCAAGGGAGCATGCCACCTTCCTCAACATGTGGTTGGAGAAATTTTTCTTCTGTGGCAGAACAGTCGGCCCAACCAACATGTATCTCCCCGCAGCAGAGCTCTTAATCGATGGAGGATTTTCCCTTGGCCGATACCTCCTTGGCTCAGTCTACCGCCTTCTACATCAAGTGTCAGAGAAATTGCTGCTAAGCGAGCCCATCGGCAACCTCGGAGGTCCCTGGTGGTTCATCAACATGTGGCTAAACGCCCATATGCACAAATGTTTTCAGTTTGATCTGTTCAGCCAACAGTTTCCAAGGGACATATCTGAAGATTATGTCTATGATGATGATGAATCGGCAACCCGTGCCCCACTCAACTTCGGGGAAGCCATGATAGTGCTGCCGAGAACCGATGCCAATATTGACCAATTCGACATGTTTTTCCAGAGGCTCTACTGCGGAATCCATGTTGTAGAACGAGCCTGGTGGCCTTACATCGATGAAGACAACCAATTCCCACTCTCCTTCAACCTCACCGATGGGAATATACCACAAAATGAAGCAATCATGAAGGCCACCCTCATTCCCCGAGCTATTCCGATGAACGTCGTCGGGACTGGAAAGAACTCCAACCCATCTTACGAGTTCTAGTATCCATCGGTAGCTGCGAGACAGCTAGCATTCGGTGAACTACCGATCAAGCTAAGCTATGTCAACGTGATCAAACCAAGAGAAATCATCTCCAGCGCCATGGATTGGAACAAAATCGTCACCCTTTCCCCTCATGCCGATTTATCCAATATCAACTTATCTTCTTGGGCACCGACATCTTTCATCACCGAATCCTTCAAGTCGTGGTGGCAAGAATGGAAAGAGCAATTATTTGCTCCATCATCCCACTACTATCGGCATCTGATTGATGCTGACCATATCATACCCGATGACCCGGTAAGCTTACTACCGATACTTCTCTTTGTTTAACTTTTCAAATGCATCGGTAACTAACCCTCCGTCAACAGGTCGATGATCTGGTTCCCCAACAGAGCAAGAGCGGCAAACACTTCAACCTGTGACCGATGAACCCCATATCATCAATCGGCAGCAAGGCCCCTTCGCTGTCTGCACTCATGCATCAGAAGGCAATCCCTAAAGTTACCATCCGGTCTAGACCACTGCCGACCGATGATGCTGCTGCCGCCACCTCTGCTGCTGCTGCCATGGTACAAGCCTTCAAGGTAACAAATCTTCATTTATTCCTGTTGATCATACTACGTCAACCGACAACTTTACTCAATTTGTACCAACTTTCCTTTGTAGCGAACAAGTTCATCGCAGCCATTCTGAGCGTACAATCCTCCATAGCTCAACCGGCCGATACCCCCAAATCGCAACAGCCATAGCGCCGAGGTTCATCAAGTGTCGCTCCAAAACCAAAGCGTCCAAAGCCATCGGCTCCAACTGCACCTTCTCAAGCTCCTGCCGATGTGCCAACAATGGAGCCAGCATCGGCGCCTGTCCCTGAGCCACCACAGATCGAGAATCCTGACCAAGGGACAGCGCCATCACCGCAAGAGGTGCCTATAACAAGAGAAACGGTATCGGCATCGGTACCAACATCAACACCAGATGAAATCCCTGACCAAGGGGCAACAGCACCCCCTCAGAAGTCAGTGGAAGCGGCACCAACACCAGCACTAGCTTCAGCACCAACCGTCCCTCCTACTGAGGCAAGGTCATCAGCAACCATTGTTGATCCTCAAGATACGGTTGCATCGGTTACTCAGTCAAGCCAAAGGCGAGAAATTGCTTTAAAGCAGGTAAACCGATTACTTCTATTACAAATTTGTGAGACACAAGCTCTTTCCTGACATATTTTAATTCTTTATCTATCCAGGCCTAAGACTCTCCCAACAGCCTATTCTCCTTTGCTGTCAACGTTCCAGAAGATGTCGATGAAGAGGCAGATTCTAGCCAAGCTTCAACTGCCGTATCGGCAGAACTGAAATCCAAGCTTGAAGCCCTGCTGCTCCTACTGCAACAAAGTATATCCCAACTGGTCCAAGATTCTAGTGTAGTAAGGGCGGCTTTCAAGGAAATCTAAGATCAACTGCCTGCCGATATCGAAGAACCACTCTTCCAGGCGGCTTTCCTTGAGAGTCGGCAACTCCAATACAAAAAGGCTTTAGGTCGCATTGCCGACAGAGTTGCTCAAACAAAACTTGAAGAAGAAATATCCAAGTTCAAGCAGACTGCAGACGAAAAGCACAAGGACATCGGTCGCCTAGAAGCCTCTCGCACCGAACTTGATCAGGAGATCAATTGTCTGTCGGCACAAAAAGAAGAGCTACTGGCCGAGCTGAAGAGAGTGGATGAAGCCTTAGATTCAGCCACCCAGAAGAAGACCCAGCTCCCTATCATAGAAAAAGTTTTGCAACAGGAGAGGGACGCCAACGCTCGCGAAGCTCTTCTACTGAGGAGAAAGGTCAAGACAGTTGATGGCACTGCCGATGACTACACCAGGGAAATAGAAGAAGCCGACCAAGTTCGCCTTCGTGCGATTTTATGTATTCAAACCCTGTTGTAACTTGTTACTCCTGAGCTTGACAAGTGATCCGTCTGTAATATAACATTTAACATCTTCCTACCGATGTTCCTTGTATAACTTTGTCATCGGTATATACGTATTGCTTTCATGCATCCATCCAGATACTAGGATAATACTTCTTGAGATACTTGCCATTTATTACTCTGGAAAATGCAACTCCTTCGAGAGTCTCTAAAATACAAGCGTTGCCAGACACAGACTGATTTATCCGAAAATGACCTTCCCAATTAGGAGACCACTTCCCAAACTTCGAACTTTTAGTTCCAATCGGTAAAATTAGTTTCCATACCAAATCACCATCGACAAATTCCTTTACCTTTACTCTCTTGTCATAACACCTGGCAACCCTCTTCTTATTCTCCTCAATACGGATTAGTGCTCTCAACCGATGACCTGCTAAATCTTCTAATTCATCTTTCATAAGGATATCATACTCATCGGCTGTTAACTGATCCTGAGAAAATAACCGTCTGGAACCAGTTTTAATCTCCCAAGGCAGGACAACATCGTGTCCATACACCAACTGATAGGGTGAAACTTTAGTAGCACCATGACACGCCATCCGATATGACCACAAAGCCTCATTCAGCACCGTACGCCACCTCCTAGGGTTTTCTTCAATTTTACGTTTGATAAGCTTGATCACTCCCTTATTAGTTGCTTCGGCCTAACCATTAGCTTGAGCATAATAAGGAGGAGTTTAATACCTTAAACCCCATACTGGCAGCGAACTCATCAAACTCCCCCGACGTGAACATGGTTCCTTGATCATTGTACTGACTCTTTTCCTCTGATCGGCCTAGCATAGTTTGATCCCTGATCTTCCAAGCGAGACTTCTTCTTTGACCGATCGGCAGGATAATACCCATTGCATTCAGGGAAATTATCAGCAGTAGGCAACTTGATGCCTTCTTCCCAACAATGAACAAAGAAAGGGCACCTCCAATGATCATTATGCCGATTCCACTCTTGACGCCTCTCTTCCTCTCTTTGTCGATGTCGTTCTTCTTGCGATCGCCCATATTCTTGCCGCGGCCTTCGGTGTGTGATCACAACACCATATGACGCATGCCTCTGCAGCCTCCTAGCGCTGCTAATTTCATCGGCAATTCTCTTACCTTTTCCTTCATCGGCAGGTCTCTTTCCCTTCACATCATGCATAGTTATTTGATGGTCAGGATCCACTGATGCATTCTTCTTTACGACTTTCGAAGTCAACACTTTAACCTTCCCACTAGCTTCCACCATGTTGTTAGGAAACGGATGCTGGTCGATTTTCATCGGCTTCTGAGATTTAGAATTCTCGAATTTGATTCGCCCAGACTCAATCTCTGACTGCAACTGCTGCCTAAAAACTTTGCAATCATTGGTGTTATGTGAAGATGCATCGTGCCATTTGCAATACCTGATTCTTCTAAGCTCTTCTGCCGATGGAATCACCTGATTAGGCACCAGTTTGATCCGCCCTTCTTGAAGCAACAGATCGAATATCCTATCGGCTTTGGCAATGTCAAAGGTGAATCTTTCAGCTTCCTTCTGGCCGAACAGACACGATATTGTCTTCTTATCCTTCACCAACTCAGCCACGCCGACGCTCGATTCCTCATCCGATTAAGAGCTTTCTTCTTGCTCGACGAAGGACACCTTCTTATTCCAAGTCTTTCTAGGCTCGAAAGCTTTGATCTCCTGATCGGCAACCCTCTGCACGAGATGGCTCAAACTCTCAAATTCCTGGGAGGCATATCTATCTCTGATATGCGGTAGCAACCCCTAGAAAGCCAAGTATGCTAATTGCCGATCATCAAGCACCAGACTGTAACACTTGTTCTTCACATCTCACAATCTCTACACAAAGTTTTTCACCGATTCGTCATTACGCTGCTTTAGCTTGACCAAATCAGTAATGTTCTTTTCATGGACACCAGAGAAAAAGTACTTATGAAATTGCTTCTCCAGATCGGCCTAGGTGACTACAGAATTTGGAGGAAGTGAAATGAACCAGGTGAATGCCAATCCAGATAGAGATGACGAGAACAACCTCACCCTCAGCTCATCTCTACTAGCCGCCTCTCCACACTGAATGATGAAGCGGTTGATGTGCTCCATCGTTGACGTATCGTCTTGGCCAGAAAACTTCGTGAAGTCCGGTACCTTATACCAATTTGGGAGAGGAATCAAATCATATGCCTGAGGGTACGACATCTGATAAGAGTACGTATTAACCTTAGGCTTGATGCCGAATTGCTCTTTCATCACTTCGGCAATTTTCTCGGCCCAGTATGCGTCCTGATCCTGCCGATGCGTTGGTTGGACGTTGACTAGCTGAACTGGTTGATATACGCTCTCTGGTCTTTGTGGCAAATAAGCTGACCCAACTGGCATATGTGCAGTACCACCTTGTTGATCATTAGGCATCGACTGATTTGCCGATGTATAACCTTGGACACCCCCGGGGCATAAGGTGGCATCATACTCATCGGCCGATACACCAATGTCTCATTCTGAGCGTTCGCCGGGTAATGGTATTGTTGGACTCCCGCCACATGATGCCCGGGTTGCATCAGCTGTTGAGGACTCTGACTAGTCCACCCAGGATTATAAGTCATCGGCATAGGGTTTGCCGATAATTGATAGCCACCTGGCGCCTGGATTTTGGAGTGATCGACGAACTGGCTTCCTTGGTGCACTGATACTCCAGCCTGAGGATTTACCACCATCATGGGATGATTTGCCACTGTCATATCTTGCTGCATCGGCAAAGAACTCGCCGATGGCTGCCCATAAGGCACCTTGGGCATCGCCGCCTGGAGACTTCCTATCG
The DNA here is from genome assembly GCA_022036555.1 of Microstegium vimineum. Classification (NCBI taxonomy): domain Eukaryota; kingdom Viridiplantae; phylum Streptophyta; class Magnoliopsida; order Poales; family Poaceae; genus Microstegium; species Microstegium vimineum. Next base: position 41,938,665 of record CM039124.1, on the reverse strand, counting down.
GCAACTGCACGCTCGGAAAAGATGTAGCATAATGCATTATTGGACTCATCGGCTGTGCCGATATTGCCGACTCCATAGAGGCCTTCCCTGTCGCATCATTACCTTCAATTAATTTAGCATCAGCAGATGAATCTGGAGGCATACCGTATCCCCACCAGTTTGCAGGAGCCGGTTGATTCTAGACCATGTGTCCTGACATCGCCGATGCTACTAAGTCTATGTTCAACCGAACGACGCTTGAAGGGCATGATCGTGGCGGCGTAGCTTCATCGGCAGACAAGCTCACAGATTGGGGAGATGTCACTGGAACCACCGATGAAGTAGTGGCAGATGCCGATCCAGGTTGATGATACGTTGGACCAACATAATGGGGTGTCTGTCCCTCCTTGAAGGACTGCATGACCGTGTTGTACACGGTGTTGGACAACACATTAGAGTGGCTAATCAATGCTTGATTTAGCGCAGAATTAACCATATCTTGCAATTTGCCAGGATTGGCGTCAAAGGTGACCTGCCGCGGCAACGACGGATCTTGCTTATGGACAGCTTCGCCGCTCCTGTTAAGGCGGAAGGACTTTAGGTACAACTACCTGTACTCCTCCATAGCTTGTTCCATGTCTTGTCTCTGATCGCTCTTCAGATCTGCCTCTGAGACTTCAATGATGTTCCTCGGATTGACTTCTGTAGAATCGCCCATGATAGCAATCAAAGATGTATCTAGTGTCCCACCGGGTGTGCCAAAAGAGGTGTTGACACAAAAAGCGTCGGATCTGCGAACACCTCGGGCTTATACCTGAACTCGATATCCAAAGGTGTGCCAGTTGATTTGACCAGTTAATCAACAAGGACGATAACTAGAACAATGATGAACGAGACGACAGTGATACGCCCGGACGTCAAGGCTCAGATTGCTCAAAAAGCGAAACTCGCGACGTAGACGGAGATCTTGTAGATGCAGCCCGTCGAGATCGTAAGAACTCGTAGATAAACTATAACTAATGCGAAAAAAGTAGATGCTGAAAAGTAAGACGAAAATAATAGATTTGTTTGATTGTATTGAATATCTCTCATACGGGCCCTAGGTACATATTTATACTCCAATAGGAGGAGTTGTACACAGACACGACTCATACCTAAACAAAACTCCTACTTTTAAGGAAATAAACGACTCGTGCAAGAGTCGGACTCAACCTGATATAATAATACTAGTATAAAATCACTAGTTTCCTTATCTATTCTCTTCACGATGACACTTTCCATCTGCGGATTTCTTTCCATCTGCAACCTTCTTCCATTACCATCGGCATCTTTCCACTGACGTCAGCTATATCCTGCATCCATCAGCAACATTCCTGATTGGCAACGTTCTCCTGTTTCCATCGGCAACACTTTTCAATCGGCAAAATACCCTTCTCTTTATCTTTGACGTTTCTTCAATCTCCTGCTTCTATCGGCAATCTGATTGGTGATATTGTACTGCCGATAAGGAGAAGAAACCATCCTTCTACCGACCAGTGCATCCAGTTCAAATTGACACATACAAAAAACAGTGTCAACAGTTTGGAACGACCGCCGACGAGCTTGTCTGCCGCAGAGGAAAATTTGGTGCAGATTGAATAAAAATTGTCGACTAAAAATATTATTATAATCAGCATAGATAAATGAAGATTTGTTACCGTGAAAGCTTGCGCCAAGAAGGTGGCAGCAGCGGCAGCATCATCGGTTGGCAATGGTTTGGACCTGATAGTGACCTTAGGAACTGCTTTGTGATGCATGAGGGCAGCCAACGAAAGGGCTTTGCTACCGATTATCGATGTAGGGTTCATCGGTCGTAGGTTAAAATGTTTGCCGCTCTTGCTCTTTTTCGGGATCAAATCTGTCGGATACCTAGAAATAGGGTACCCATGTTACCAGACTCCACATAAAAAAATCACCATCGGGGGCTCCTCCGCCTCGCTCGAGCCAAGGTGGCGTCATCCGAGACGTCATCAACCCTCGGGGGCTCCTCCGCCTTGCCCGAGCCAAGGTGGCGTCATCCGAGACGCCATCAACCCTCGGCGGCTCTTCCACCTCGCCCGAGCCAAGGTGGCGTCATCCGAGACGTCATCAACCCTCAGGGGCTCCTCCACCTCGCCCGAGCCAAGGTGGCGTCATCCGAGACGTCATCAACCCTCGGGGGCTCCTCCGCCTCTCCCGAGCCAAGGTGGCGTCATCCGAGACGTCATCAACCCTCGGGGGCTCTTTTGCCTCGCCTGAGCCAACGTGGCGACGCCCGTGATGTCATCTACCCTCGGGGGCTCTTCCGCCCCGTCCGAGCCCAGCAAACGTCATCCGTGACATCCCTCGTCCTCGGAGATCTCACCGCCATCCACAGCCCAGGGTTCCCTAGCCCATATAGTCAAAAGGTCCACAGTATCCTCCGTCCTCAGGCGTGGGGCTTAAGGCATGAGTCCCCATGCCGACCTCTGTTCACCCTGCGGAACAGGGTCCTGTGCTGCCTAACCGACGACTTCTGCACGTTACATCCACGCCATGTCTCCGACGGACACCCCAATAGGGAGTAGGGCGTCATCAGCCCTATACAACGGAACGCGGGGGTGCCTGGTCCTGTGCGACAGCCTCCGCCCATGCCTAGAAAAGGGGACAACAAGGTGCCCGGTCACAAGGTGCATGGCTACAACACAACAAGGACGAACAGGACTCGGACATGTGTCTACTGGCACAATCTTCCTCAGGAAGGAAGACAGGATGAAGACAAAGCTCTCCCTCGGCAGCAGCCCAAGTCGGGCCCATGTTCACTCCCTCTCTCGCTCTACTGTACTCCTCCATCTCTCCCTACGTATAAAGGGAGAGAATGGACCCCCAATCTCACTCTCTCGACATTCCAACACTCATTCACACACACTCACACTCGCATACACGCGAGCACACACCAGAACCAAGAACCTCATACGCACGAGACCTGGGAACCGCCTTCCCTCTCCCACCAAAGCTTGTAGCTCCCCTCTACGAGCTCTCCACGCTCAGTAATACGAGCCCGCAACACACTGGATGTAGGGCGTTCGTGCCTGAACCAGTATAAACCTCTGTGTTCTCCGAGCGTAACCATCTGAACTCTGGCACGCTTAGAAATTTACTCGTTGGCCGTCTAGACCCCGCCATTTTAGACACCGAAAAAAATCATTAACCTATTGACAGAGGGTTAGTTACCGATGCATTTGAAAAGTTAACGAAAGAATAGTATCGGAAATAAACTTACCGCATCATCAGGTATAATGTTATCGGCGTCAATCAGGTGCCGATAGTAGTGTGATGATGCAGCAAATAGTTGATCCTTCCACTCTTGCCACCAGGACTTGTATGATTCAGTGATGAAGGATGTCGGCGCCCAAGAGGATAAGTCGATGTTGGCTACATCGGCATGAGGAGAGAGAGTGACAATTTTATTCCAATCCATAGCACTGGAGATGACCTCTCTTGGTTTAATCACATTGACATAGCTGAGTTTGATCGGCAATTGACCGAATGTTAACTGTCTTGCCGCTGCCGATGGATAATAGAACTCATATGATGGATGAGAGTTCTTCCCGGTCCCAAAGATGTTAACTGGAATAGCCTGGGGAATGAGGGTAGCCTTCATGATTCCTTCATTTTGTGGTATATTCCCATCGGTAAGGTTGAAGGAGAGTGGAAATCGGTTATCTTCATCAACATAAGGCCACCAGACTCGTTCTGCAGCAGGAATTCCGCAGTAGAGCCTCTGAAAGAACATACCGAATTGATCTTCGTTGGCATCGGTTCCTGGTAGCACTATTATGGCTTCCCCAAAATTGAGTGGGGAACGGGTTGCCGATTCATCATCATAAAATACATAGTCTTCAGATATGTCTCTTGGGAACTGCTGGCTAAACAGATCAAATTGGGGACATTTATGCATATGGGCGTTCAACCATAAGTTGATGAACCACCAAGGACCTCCAAGGTTGCCGATGGGCTCGCCTAGTAGTAATTTTCCCAATACCTGGTGTAGAAGGTGATAAACCGAACCGAGGAGGTATCGGCCAAGGGGAAATCCTCCATCGGCCAAAAGCTCTGCTGCAGGAAGATACATGTTGGTGGGTCCGACTGTTCTGCCACAGAAAACAAATTCTCCAACCACATGTTAAGGAAGGTGGCATGCTCCCTTTGGCCTACCGATCTGGTCTTCTGATACTCTTGGATGTATCCAGTCCAACCACCGATGTTACATGTGCTTACCCGACGTTCGGACTTCCTACGGAAAAGGGTGGCAGGATCGACAGAGGAGACGTCAAGGCCGGTAAGCATGCGTACATCGGCAAGTGTGGGGGTGGCTGGTCCATGTCTAAATAGAAATGCGTTCATTGTATCGGACCAGAAATAAGAGGCAGCAATCATCATGTTTTCGTTCTTGGCCATATCGGCAATAGACAACCTGATGCAATGATCTATGTTGTGTTCTGACCAATAGAGTTGTTGTGACCTAGCCATCCTTAGGTACCAGTTCTTCCACCCTTTGGTAGGTTTGGGCCAAGAGCGAAAGGTGTCTGTCCATAACCCTAGATCAAAATGTTTGGATCTAAAAGGGATGCGGTTGGTTTATGCGTTGATGAGGTTGGTCGGATCGGTATTCCCCATTGGGCCCAAACAGCAGAGATGTGCTTGATCGGTAGGGATCACTATTTTGTTGCGCAATTCCTAGATCCAGAAAGCGAAGAAAGAAAGAGAGAAGGGATTGTAAGACAGTGCAGAAAGATAAAACTGCAGTATATACAGCGAGGAAAGAAGAAAGATTACCGTGGGGACAGTGAAGTTGATCGCCATTGAAGCGGGAGTTCTTGCAAGGGATCATGCCTCCTGATGAGAGAAGAAGGCGCCGTTGGAATGATTGCTGGAGTGCTCTTCAGAGATGACGTTGGAATGAAGATGAAAATGTGAGCTCAGGGTGAAAAGGAGAACAGACGGTAATCTTTATAGGCCTAGGTCAAGGGGCATTTTCGAGTTTTCGTTTTGACTGAGCAGAGATATGAAAGGATATCGCGATGATTTTGGTTGGTGATCGAGGGGTTGTAACTGTTGGCGCTACAGTTGCAGGAGTTATTGGTAATTTACAATGATGGTGCGCGGTAATCGAAATGATGGCGTAGGCATTTTTGGAGGGAAAGATTACAATAGAGCAAATTTCGGTGCATAAGATATTTTATACTCCAAAATTGGGGGGCATGTGTTGACGCCGTTTTTTTGTACGGGTCAATATTAAACCAAGTGCATTGAACGACAAGGGGGTAATCGTTGTTCCTCATCGGCATCAAGATGCTGCCGGTCAAATTACCGATGGAGGCAGAGGAAATCACCGATGGTGAATTTGATTGAAGAAGCATCAAGGGAGAAAGAAGATATGTTTGCCGATAAGGAGGTATTGCCGATGGATACAGGTTGATGTGGCTGACGTCAGCAGAAAGTTGCCGATGGCAATAGAAGGAAATTGCGGATTGAAGGAATCTACCGATGGAAAGTTTCATCGTAAGGAAAAAGAATAAGGAAACTGGTGATTTTTATACTAGTATTATTGTTATAGTTTGACTCCGACTCTTGCACGAGTCATTTTATTTCCTTAAAAATAGCAGTTTTGTTTAGGTATGAGTCATGTCCATGTATAACTCCTTTTACCGGAATATAAATATATGCCCAGGGGCGGTGTAGAAAAGGACAATCAATCAAATACAAATCTATTACTTTTATCTACTTTTCCAGCATATACTTTTATCGCATTAGTTCTAGTTTACTTACGAGTTCTTACGATCTCGATGGGCTGCATCTACAAGATCTCCGTCTACCTCGCGAGTTCCGCTTTTTGAGCAATTTGAGCCTAGATGTCCGGGCGCATTGCCGTCGTCTCGTTCATCGTTGTTCTAGTTATCAACCTTGTCGATTAACAGGTCAAATCGACTGGCACACCTTGGATATCGAAATTTGGGTATAAGCCCGAGGTGTTCGCAGATCCGACGCTTTTTGTGTCAACAAGTTCACTGATCTTGGTCTCTGGATGTTGCTGTAGGGTTATGAGGTTGCTACGCTAGCCAGAAAACAAAACTTTTCTACCCATAAACCAGGAACTAGTGCTAGTTATAGATCACGGGGTTACCACTAGACGCGCAGGTGCAGCGGAAGCGACTTGATGTAGTCGTGCGCGTCGCAGCAGTGCCGTGCAGTTGCGAGGTCGTCCATCTCAATGTCTCTTACTCGTGGTTCGTCCTTGTGCTCTAGATGCAGCACCTCCGAGGAATCCCACACGTGCAGGGAAGAAGCGACACGCCTCTGGACTGCTAGGTCCGCGAGGAGTACTAGGCGCGAGCGTGGGGAGGGCGACGGCGGCTGCCAAAGGACGTGAGTGCGACTCACCCCGCGTCTCCCCTTGCTTATATAGGCGTCCTAATGAGCTCCCACGTTGGAGGCCCATTAGCAACCCTAAACCTAGTCAACCCGAATTAGGCTTCCAGCCCCTTAAGCGTGCGACCCTATGGGCCCACGCACACATAGACATGGCCCAAGTACTCTTACTCGACCAATAGTTGATAGCGGCCTCTAGCAAGGCGTGTCAACTCCTATGCAAACGCTATGATCATATCAGATGAACCACCACAATACAATATACTTGTTATTCCTTTGCCTCACGATATTTGGTACAACTCATGGGTTAACACTTAACCCAAGCACGGCCATGCATTTCATGATCTAATCATTTGAGTAGTCCAGTGATATCTCTCTCATATGAACAGTGGCAAATTCCATCTTGATTGACTATGTCTCACAGCATGTTTCCGACAAACCCAAAAGCCACCTTTATAACTACCCAGTTACGGAGTAGCGTTTGGTAGTCTCTAAGTAGGTCGTGTCACATCTTGAGTACATACGACAATCTCAGGTCTAAGGACATAAGGTACATGATGTGTATAGAGACAATCTCAGGTCTAAGGACATAAGGTACATGATGTGTATAGAGACAATCTCATGCTGGGTCTGTCCAGCATCATGTCCTACATGTGCCCACATTATTAGTTTGACATCTCATGTCCATGACTTGTGAAACATAGTCATCAACTAATAATGTGTTGATCTAATATTCATGCACATTCTAGCACGAACTTCGATCAGGGACAACTTTAGAATAACCATACAAGTAAATGAGTTTCACAAACAATTCACATAATTGTTTATCGATACAAGTTGTCTTTAATGGATATCCATTGAAGTCATAACATGTCATGGATACAAGGAAATACAATCATCTCTATGATTACCTCTAGGGCATATTCCCAACAGTCTCCCACTTGCACTAGAGCTAATCTCGAAGATATCTAATACCCATAGCTTTCACATGCAGCTCATGCTTAGGCTGTGGAAGAGCCTTTGTCAAAGGATCTGCAACATTCAAATCCGTATGTATTTTGCACATCTTGATCTCATCTCGACCGACGAACTCTCGAATGAGATGAAACTTCTGTAGTACATGTTTGTTCTTTTGGTGATTCCTAGGCTCCTTAGCCTACGCTATCGCCCCATTGTTGTCACAATGTAGATTCAATGGGCGAGACGCATTTGGAACCACAACAAGCTCGATGAGAAACCTCCTCATCCAAACACCTTCCTTTGCAGCGGCAGAAGCTGCAATGTACTCGGCTTCTATTGTAGAATCAGTCACCGTCTCCTGCTTGGAACTTTTCCAACTTACAGCACCACCATTTATTGTGAACACAAAACCTGATTGAGATTGTGAATCATCCACATCAGTTTGGAAGCTGGCATCGGTGTAACCATTTACAACGAGCTCCTCCTCGCCTCCATAGATTAGGAACACATCTTTAGTCCTTCTCAAGTACTTAAGGATGTTTTTAACAAGCGTCCAATGACTCTCACCTAGATTACCTTGGTATCTGCTCGCAACACTTAGAGCATATGAGACATCTGGGAGAGCACATATCATGGTGTACATAATGGAACCAACGACCGAAACATATGGAACCTTACTCATGCGCTTTTGCTCATCAGCTGTCGAAGGACACTGCTTCTCGCTAAAACGCATACCATGTGACATAGGCAAGAACCCTCTCTTGGATTGTTCCATGTTGAACCGTTTCAACACCTTGTATCTTAATGTTGAACCCTCTTTTGGATTGTTCAATGTATGTATCTTGGCTTAATCCTATAAGCCTCTTTGATCTATCTCTATAGATCTTAATGCCCAAAATGTATGTTTCTTCTCCTAAATCCTTCATAGAAAAACTATTATTCAGTGAAGTCTTTACGGATTGCAACATAGGAATTTCATTCCCAATCAATAGTATGTCATCTACATACAAGATTAGAAATACAACAGTGCTCCCACTTTCCCTCTTGTAAACACAAGGTTCTTCTTCATTCTGACGAAAGCCAAACCCTTTGATCACTTCATCAAAACGAATATTCCAACTCCGAGATGCTTGCTTTAATCCATAAATGGATTTCTTTAGCTTGCTTATTTTTCCAGCATTTTTAGGATCAACAAAGCCTTCAGGTTGTATCATATACACGTCCTCTTCCAAATTTCCATTTAGAAATGTTGTTTTAACATCCATCTGCCAAATCTCATAATCGAAATAAGCAGCAATTGCTAGAATGATTCGGATAGATTTAAGCATCGCTACCGGCGAGAATGTCTCGTCGTAGTCAACTCTTTGAACGTGCCGAAAACCCTTTGAACAAGTCGAGCTTTATAGATGTGAACGTTTCCATCCATATCCTTTTTCTTTTTATAGACCCATTTGCACTCTATGGGTTTAACCCCATCAGGCGGGTCAACCAAGTTCCAAACTTGATTGGCTCCCGTGGAATCTATCTCGGATCTCATGGCACTTTGCCATTCCTCGGAATTTGGGTCCATCATTGCTTCCGCGTATGTCACAGGTTCGTCAACGTCTAACAACAACACTTCCCCACGTGCCTCACGGATTCTTGCTGACCTTCGTGGTAGTGGTGGTGTTTCTTTTGCCACAGGTATCTCAACTTGTTCTGCTACATTAGCATCACTCATAGAGTTATCCCCTATTGGCTCATCTTGAACTTCTTCAAGATACACCTTTTGTCCACTCTTCTCTTTATTGAGAAACTCTTTCTCTAAGAAGACACCGTTCCGAGCAACAAACACTTTGCCCTCTGATCGATTGTAGAAGTAATACCCTAAAGTTTCCTTTGGATATCCCACGAAAAAGCATTTGTCCGACTTGGGTGTTAGTTTATCTGACATAAGTCGTTTGACATAAACTTCACAACCCCAAATCTTTAGAAAAGACAAACTGGGACTCTTACCAGTCCACATCTCATGTGGTGTCTTAACTACGGACTTAGACGGTACCCTATTCAATGTGAAAGCGGTTGTTTCTAGAGCATATCCCCAAAACGAGAGTAGTAGGTCTGACTGGCTCATCATAGACCGAACCATGTCCAACAAAGTCCGATTACGTTGCTCGGATACGCCGTTTCTCTGAGGCCTTCTAGGTGGCGTAAGCTGTGGAACAATTCCACAACTCTTTAGATGATTGCTAAACTCATGGCTCAAATATTCGCCTCCACGATCAGATCGCAAGGCTTTAATTTTCTTGTCACGTTGATTCTCTACTTCATTCTGAAATTCTTTGAACTTTTCAAATGTTTCAGACTTATGTTTCATTAAGTAGATATATCCATATCTACTAAAATCATCAGTGAAGGTTATGAAGTATTGAAATCCGCCTCTAGCTGTCGTACTCATTGGTCCACATACATCAGTATGTACAAGTTCCAATAAGTCTGCCGCCCTCTCAGGAAAACCTGTGAATGGCGACTTGGTCATCTTACCCAATAGGCAAGCCTCACATGTCTTGTATGATTCAAAATCAAACGAAGTTAGAAGCCCATCGGAATGGAGCCTCTTCATGCGATTCTCACTTATATGACCTAAACGACAATGCCACATATAAGTAGGACTTAACTCATTAAGCCGAGGCCTTTTAGCATTAATATTACAGATAGGTTCATCATCAAGATTTAAAATAAACAACCCATTCACAATGGATGCAAAAGCCACAAACATGTCATTCTTTGAGATCACACAACCATTGTCTTTACTCGCAAATGAATAACCATCCTTCATCAAACATGAAGGTGACACAATGTTTCGACTTAAACTAGGAACAAAATAACAATTATTCAATTCCATGATAAATCCTGACAGGAGGTGAAGTTGCATCGTCCCAATGCTCAACGCAGCAACTCTTGCATTGTTGCCCACGCGGAAATCAACTTCTCCTCTTTTCACGCTTCTACTTCTTATCATTCCCTGCATTGTATTGCAAATATGAGCAACCGATCCGGTATCAAATACCCAAGAATTAATATAATAATCAGCGAGAAAAATGTCTGTAACATAAACAACAAGTGTACAAGCAGCAGGAATACCTTTACCACCGCCATCCTTCAAGGATTCTAAGTACAACTTGCAGTTCCTTTTCCAGTTACCTTTCCCATTACAATGAAAGCATTTAGCTTCAGCAGCTTGTCCAATAGCCTTGGGCACAGGAGGAGGGTTTGGCTTAGAGATCTGATCTTTAGCCATCGCCTTCTTCTTCCAAGCCCTCTTCTTAAAGTTAGGCTTGTTTTGGACTGCCATCACATGGCTACTGCCACCACCTTTCTTGATATCAGCTTCTGTTGTTTTAAGCATGCCGCACAATTCATTCAAGCCCTTCTCCGCCCCATGCATATGGTAGTTCGAAATGAAGTTCCCATAGCTAGGCGGAAGAGACGCAAGTATGAAATCAGTGGCCAACTCAGGGCCCATTGGGAAGCCTAGCTTCTCCAATCTCTGAGTGTGACCAACCATCTTGATCACATGTGGGCCAACTGTTGCGCCTTCTGCAAGCTTGGTTTCGACAAAAGCCTTGGAAACATTGAACCTTTCAGTCCTGGCTTGAGTCTGAAACATATAATTAAGCACCACGATCATATCGTATGCTGCATGATTATTATCAAATTGCATCTGGAGATCTGGCTCCATGCAAGCGAGCATAAGGCAACCCACTTCAAGATGAGCATCACATGCTTTCTTGTAAGCGGTTTTCTCTGCAGCAGGTGCATTATCAGCAGGCTCATCTGGTAATGGGGTGTCTAGAACATCTTCTTTTTTTCAGCCCTGAGAACAATTCTCAGGTTGCGGATCCAATCAGCATAGTTTGTTCCATTCAACTTATCTTTCTCAAGAATTGAACGCAAAGTAAATGGTTGATTACTGGGAGCCATCTACAACAAAAAGTAATGCAAAATACTAAGACAAAAGTATCCAAGACGGAGTAAAAACATATTAAACCTTTTAATAGAATCTACTCCCACTAAAATAAATATCCCTCTATTGAAACTTAGTGATTCAAGACCCGCAACTAACAAGTCGACTAGTGAGCTTTAGCATCACCGCTAGGTGACATGGTAGATCGGTAAGCAACTCCTTGCTAATCATATCACATATGACTCTTGTTGTTGGGTGGCATCTATATGCTTGTGTTTCCAACAACTAATGCTCCAAGGTCCCTAACCGTTAGGATAACCTTGTTCAAGTAACCAAACCTTCTGCATGTAAGTGTCCAACACGAACCTGTCTAGTCAAGGAAAATCAGTGGCACCCTAATTTCATAGACCTACCACCGATCGTACAAGACACGTGACAGTGCAAGGTTTGGGGAAGCATTACAACTTAAACATTGTTGAGGGATCGTTCTACTTCACTACCGCATATGTAGACAAAAACATTATCGCACGTGAAAGTAGAACATCGTAAGAACGACATAAACACATATTTGACTTGGTATAGCCCATTATTCCTTTGGAGATCTCCATCTCCATCAATTTGTTCATCATGGTGATCACCATCTCCATGATAGAAGTGTGCCATCCTCCGTGATGAGTCCACCAAGACTATCTATCACTACCGTAACATAGTGAAGTAAAATTACATAGTCGTAGGATCATCACAGATTGGCACGCAGGCCATTACATATGAATTGACAATATATGTGGCTCCAGCCATATTGTCTTAATCATGATGCGCAAGCCATGAATTAATTACATGCATGCATCACATAAACATAAGGGCTATACCAATCACGAATACCTACAAAACAGAGTTAACCGATTCCGACGTCTAAACTTAAAACGCTATAAACTCAATTTTCTGGGCCGAATTTCGCAAATCTAATTTTCGCCAAATCTACCAAAGGCTGTTGTTGATGAATGCGAAATTTTCCGGCGCACGATTTTTGTTTAACGGTTTTCTCGTTCCGAGGTCGTATGCAAAAGTTATGGCCGTTTTACCGAACAACACTTTTCTGCAAATTTCCCTCCGACGGCGGATCGAATCCGCCGCTGCCTCCGCATCTCATGCGCTTGGATCTTGACCTAGGTCCGATTCGATCAATCTTATTGATCTCCAACTCACCGTAATTGGGTTTACATGTATCACTTAACTCGGATGGCGAAATCCCGACCGGTACGAGTAGATCGTTACAATACCAATGTGGCAAGATCACGAACCATGATCAGAGATTGATCCAAAACCATGCATATCTCCATATGCACACACCCGAATGTATAACAAGGCAACTAATTGCTTTGATACCACCGTAGGGTTATGAGGTTGCTACGCTAGCCAGAAAAAAAAAATTTCTACCCCATAAACCAGGAACTAGTGCTACTTATAGATCACGGGGTTACCACTAGACGTGCAGATGCAGCGGAAGTGACTTGATGTAGTCGTGCGCGTCGCAGCAGTGTCATGCAGTTGCGAGGTTGTCTGTCTCAACGTCTCTTACTTGCGGTTCGTCCTTGTGCTCCAGATGCAGCACCTCCGAGGAATCCCACACGTGCAGGGAAGAAGCGTCACGCCTCTGGACTGCTAGGTCCACGAGGAGTACTAGGCGCGAGTGTGGGGAGGGCGACGACGGCTGCCAAAGGACGTGAGTGCGACTCACCCCGCGTCTCCCCTTGCTTATATAGGCGTCCTAATGAGCTCCCACGTTGGAGGCCCATTAGCAACCACAAACCTAGTCTAATTCGGGTCCAACCTGAATTAGGCTTCCAGCCCCTTAAGCGCGCGACCCTATGGGCTCACGCACACATAGACATGGCCCAAGTACTCTTACTCAACCAATAGTTGATAGCGGCCTCTAGCAAGGCGTGTCAACTCCTATGCATACACTATGATCATATCAGACGAACCACCACAATACAATATACTTGTTATTCCTTTGCCTCACGATATTTGGTACAACTCGTGGGTTAACACTTAACCCAAGCACAACCATGCATTTCATAATCTAATCATTTGAGTAGTCCAGTGATATCTCTCTCATATGAAGAGTGGCAAATTCCATCTTGATTGACTATTCTCACAGCATGTTTCCCGACAAACCCGAAAGTCACCTTTATAACTACCCAGTTACGGAGTAGCGTTTGGTAGTCTCTAAGTAGGTCGTTTCACATCTTGAGTACATACGACAATCTCAGGTCTAAGGACATAAGGTACATGATGTGTATAGAGACAATCTCATGTCGGGTCTGTCCAGCATCATGTCCTACATGTGCCCACATTATTAGTTTGACATCTCATGTCCATGACTTGTGAAACATAGTCATCAACTAATAATGTGTTGATCTAATATTCATGCAGATTCTAGCACGAACTTCGATCAGGGACAACTTTAGAATAACCATACAAGTAAATGAGTTTCACAAACAATTCACATAATTGTTTATCGATACAAGTTGTCTTTAATGGATATCCATTGAAATCATAACATGTCATGGATACAAGGAAATACAATCATCTCTATGATTACCTCTAGGGCATATTCCCAACAGTTGCTTCTTCTTGCGCGGAGCTTGAACTCTTCTTTTTGGTGTGTGTGCTTTTACCTGTTTGTTAAGTTTATAGCCATTGAAAGCACACTTTACCTTGTGACTCGGGAACTGGAAGTGGATTTGGCCCAATCCAACATAGATGACCGCGTTGGTGGTGTTGAGGAAGGGCCTTCCCAAGATGATGGGAACTTCCGCATTGGCTCCCATGTCTAGGATGATGAAATCGGTGGGGATGTATTCATCTTGGATGTTCACCAAGATATCCCTCACGAGTCCCTTGGGAAACCGTATGGTTTGATCTGCCATCTTCAGGCGAACACATGTATGGACCATAGGTTACCTTAGATTGTCATATGTTACCTTAGACATGATGTTGATGCCCGATCCAAGATCGCAGAAGGCGTTCTGGAATGTTTGTTGGCTGATCGAGAACTTGATCGTCGGGTGGCCTGGATCTTCCTTCTTCATGATGAAGGGAGGGTCGAGAAGGTAGCCCCAATAGGAGCGAAGTGGAAGCTTACCGAACTTTGTTGTAACCATATTCACATGCTCAATTGGATCCTCTGGTTTCCCAGGGATCTTACCCTGTTCTAGAGATGACATAGTTGCTGCTAATTGAGCTAATTGAGTTTCTAGCATTTTATTGAAGCTCAATTGATTTTTCATGGTTGTTGTAAAGCTATCCATTTTCTAACCAAAGTTTTCGAGAACTTTATCAGTGGCAATCATCTTTTTATTTATTCCATCATTAATCTTTGATTGCCCAAGAATAAGATCTTTTAATGAAGGTTGATTATTATAAGAATTGTAGTTGTTGTAATTATTATTACCTCCATTACCTTGGTAGAAGGGGTGTGAATTCCAGCTTCCTTGTTGGTGGGGTCAATATCCATTGTTGTTGTTGTTGTTGTTGTTGATGATGATGAAGTTCACGTCCTCCTTTGATGTCTCGGGACAATTGTTGCCCGAGTGATCATTTCCTCCACACACCTCGCACCATGGATCGACTTCAATAGCTTGTGCGGCGGCGATGGGGTAGATGGCCTCTTGTTCCTTCTTGGAATCTTCTTCTATTTTCTTCATCAGGAGGTCCATCTTGGTGGAGAGTATTTCCACCTCACTGACAGTGTGCATACCTCTCTTTTTTGGTTGGAGACGTTCCTCACCCCATCCTTGGTTGATCACCATTTTCTCGATGAGGTCCTTGGCATTCCTCACTGTGTGTTGGAGGAACATCCCTCTAGCGGCAGCATCAAGGTGACTACGGGCCATGCTAGACAACCCGTGGTAGAATCCTTGAATCAGGAGCCAGTCGTCTATCCCATGATGAGGACAGGCACGAATGTACTCCTGGAGATGTTCCCATGCTTCGGGAATTGTCTCATCTGATTGTTGTTGGAAGTTTGAGATCTTTCTGCGAAGAGCATTAGTTTTGCCCGTCGGGAAGAACTTCTTCAGGAATGCGTTAGCACACCACTCCCATGTAGTTGCTTCTTCTTTGTGGGCGTAGAACCATTGCTTTGCCTTTCCCAATAACGAGAATGGGAACAGACGAAGGCGAATGGCGTCAGACGCCACTCCCTTAATAGTAAATGTCCCACATAACTCCATGAAGTGTTGGAGATGAGCATTTGCATCCTCATGGGGCTTCCCGCAAAACGGATTGGCCTGCACCATGTGGATCAAGGCGGGCTTCATCTCGAAGGTGGCATCCCCGAAGTTGACCTCGGGACCCTGAGCTACGTGGGTAGCGGACGGAGCCGAGAAGTCAGAGATCGCCTTCTGGGCCATAACTACCTTGAGTGGTGGTGTAGAGCCTCCTTCCTTGAACGGATTCTGGTTCGAGAGGAACCTCTGAGGGGGAACTTGACGACGTCTAGTCCTCCTCAACATCTGCTCGGGATCTTCTAGGTAATTTCGTGGTAGTTGGAAACCGTTCATACACTGTCTGGCTTCACAAGAAAGGAAGACACAGACAGGGGTAAGCCCCTATGAGTAATTGATAACTAAGTTAACGAGAATCTCTGGGTTCAATCTAATTAAAATTTCTTGGCTAAGCTTTCCCCGGTAACGGCGCCAGAAATGCTTGTTGGTATTTCTTATGACTATTGGATAAATCCGCAAGCGCACAGATTATAACGTTGTAGCACTTCACCTAGAAGTATTCCAAGGTATCATAATTTATATTTTCTAAAGGGAAAGCTGAGCTAGAAATGATAATTGG
Organism: Microstegium vimineum; assembly: GCA_022036555.1. Classification (NCBI taxonomy): domain Eukaryota; kingdom Viridiplantae; phylum Streptophyta; class Magnoliopsida; order Poales; family Poaceae; genus Microstegium; species Microstegium vimineum. Next base: position 41,922,500 of record CM039124.1, on the reverse strand, counting down.
ATAGAGATCCTACAGAGCACCTCAACTTAGTACCAACTAGTATAGGGGCGTAAACGATAAATGTGATAGGAAGGGGTTGATGAATGAAGAAGCTACAGTAAAAGATACTTAGAACGGAGTAGATAGACTAGCTAGGTGGGAGGACAACGAGAGAGTAAAGGGACTCCTAAGCAATTCACTCTACTTTAATATACTTAGCCAATTAACTAGTCTAAACACTATAGTTTGTCTCCTCAATACAAGTATGCTAGGTGAGGGGATAGATCAGTAGGAGGACGAAACTCCTACCGGACCGCGCCCTCTTCTTACGGGGGCCTTACCTTTTAAGAACTTGCCTATAAACACGTGGTGGAATACAACGACTAGACAAGGATGTCACCTCTTGCTACCTACCACAAACAATCCGTGCAGCAAGCGATAACCAAGGATAAGATGATGTATAAGCACCACGCTTACACACAACTTACTACTTTGACTACGATCTATAATCAAAGCACCCTATGACAGGCAATGATCGCATATGGGAAAGGTCACAAGGATCACAGACTATGAATAATGTAAAGACTATTAAAGAGCAAAAGCATATAGCAAGACTATATCTAGTATAGAAATGTTCAAAGTAAATACTAAGTAAAGTAAAGAGAAAAGATATATATTGAATAAGATAAAGTCTTACAAAGAAAGAAAGATACAAGAGCTATACCAGACTTTCTAGAAGACAACTCCAGATATCCCGAGCACAGCTCAACTCAACTTTAACTCTCACTCTAGACTAACTACTAGAACAATATAAGAAATAGAGCTTGTAGGCTTCTTCACCATGTGTAGAGAGGGGGGTGTGACCCTCTATTTATAGTGGGGGTGGAGTAGGGGCTACTTCGGTGCCACGTCAGCGATCCAGGGTCTTCCATCCTCCACCCTTGGATCCAACCGACCCTTGAACCGACCAAGGGATGGATGGATGTGATTCATCATGTGGGGAAAAGGTAAGGCGGTTGTGAAGAATCATGGCCGGTTTCGGTGATTAACGACAATTAGCGATTATTATGGCTAACGTGTGTTTTGCAGAGGCTATGCGTAGCTTAGCCATAGTGATCAACAAGAATGGGCATTAATGGTCATCACTTAGCCCCCAAGATGGATATCGTTTCGGATTTAAAGGAGACATGATAAAGACCCTAGAATGATAGGCTAAGTGTCATAAGATGATGAAGGGCACTTAGAAATAGATAGGGCTTCTCTTTTGTCTTTGACCGTACTATTAAGAGGGGTTGAGACTAGTAGCTTGACTTAGGAAAGCTTCATGAACTAGGTGTGGTGCACACTTGTCTTCCTTAGCTCTAAGCAAGCCTATGTTGACCATAAGATAGCCTAGAACAACTTCCATATTCATCGCGACGAAAAACGAAGTTGATAGGTCTGTTTTCTAGGCGACGAACGCTCCTGATGGAGGCGTCGAACGCTGGGTGGTTGAGTCCACAGCGTCCGTCGACCTACCAGTGAAGGTGTTTTCTGGCTAAGTTTTTCAGGGGCCGACGGACGCTGTCCGTCGGTCAGGCGGCGGATGCTTGGAGATCGTCCGTCGACCTTCCAGAGAGGGTGTTTTTCAGCCCGAGCCAGAGTGCAGCGTCGGACGCTGGGATGAGCGTCCGTCACCCCTATGACGGAGCGTCCGTCGCTGGGAAAAGCGTGTTAGAACTAGCCGTTGGGCAGGGCGTTGGAGCGTCCGTCGCCTAGGCGTCGGAGCGTCCGTCGCCCAAACTATGAACAGAACTAGCCGTTGGGGCATGCGACGGAGCGTCCGTCGCCTAGTCGACGGAGCGTCCGTCGCCAACTTAAGTTGCCAGCCCGAGGCAGTTTTCTGAGGGTCTATTTATAGCTTCTCACACTTCTCTCCCACCTGGCCTTTGCTCATTTGAGTTGCTGAGTTTGCTGAGAAGGTTGGGAAGAGAGCAAGATCCCTAGAGTGAGAGAGTGATTCGCGAGTCCATCCATCCTCTCCTCTAGTTCATCCAAGAGTTCAAGTGTGCATCCTCTAGTTGTGAACCTTGAGTGAGTCAAGCGAAGATCGAAGCTTGTTACTCTTGGTGATCGACATCACCTAGACGGTCCGGTGGTGCTTGGAGGAAGGTGATCGCCGGAGGATTGTCGGCGGCCCTTCTCCATCGACGTTTGTGATCGGTTGTGGGCGATTCACCAAGCCGGAGTGGCGAAGAATCAGCCCGTAGAGAGCACTCATCCCTTGCGCGGGATTGAGGGGGAGCTATACCTTGCGAGGTGCTCCAACGAGGACTAGGGGGAGTGTCGACGCCTCGATACCTTGGCAAAACATCGTCGTGTCAAGCATCTCTTTCCCTAGCTTCTTCTTACCGCATTACATTCCACACTTGTCTTTCAATTCATACTAGAATTGTGTATGAAGTTTTCGCTTTCTATTGACTTGCTACTGCTTTCTAGCTAGGACACACAAGCGGTAGGCACTTGGGGGTTAATTGGCTCTTTATAGGTTTAATTCTTGTTTAGAAATTAAAAAGAGCCCAATTCACCCCCCCTCTTGGGCATCTTGATCCTTTCAGGTTGGCAGGGGCCAAACCGACCTAGGGGCGGTCGGCCGACCCCCCCTTTGGTAGGTGGGGCCCCCTCTGTCCTCTAGAAGTGGCCCCACTGGTCAGGGGACCTGATGGGAGCCTTGTGGGCCCACTTG
>CM039124.1:41900193-41919696 GCA_022036555.1 Microstegium vimineum | reverse complement strand
TTTACCGCCCCCCTCCGATATTTTTAGCGATACCGAAATCGAAAACCATGATCTAGGACTTAAACGATCTCAACAAAATTTCATCAACTACAAAGTTTTAAATCTTGTCGAGCTCTACAATTTTGATGTAGATTTTATCTTCATCCTATATCATTTGAAAAAAATTTAAATTTATTTATGTTGCAACTATTTAGTTGACTTAGTCAACTGCCTTTAAAAATTGATCTCAGGAGACATTTGACTTAAGTCAACCATAGTTAGAAATCACCTATTCTAAAAAGCGGTTGGCATAAACAACCGTTCGTGATAATCATATTTTCAAAAATGGCTCTCTTAAACCGATCATTCTTAAAAATAGATATATTCTAATGACAGTTTACCTGAAAAATATATTTCTAGGGGCAGTTTAATTGTAAGCTACAATGCTTCCAGAAATAGTTACAAACGGTTTACTCGGTAAACCGTTCCTCTTAGAAACATGAGACGTCCTTATAAATCTTTTTTAAGTAGTGCTGGTAGATATGGACATCAGGGTGATCCAATTTGTAGAGCCTTTGTCTTCCTCAATCCTCACCCTCCTCCTCGAGCTCATCGTGAGTTAGAGAACATCATCACACATAATTAAAGCCTGGAAGTATTAGCTCTTAGATTTAATTAGGATTGGCTTCTTATTTATTCAATTAAATTAAATAACATTTAAAACTTATAATAATAAATACTAGGTGCAATGTCTAATCTTAAATTTACTAAAGACTGGTCGATTGTGAGTTAAGAAAAGCGCATCAGGCATGCCACATGTACAGTGATGATACAAACAGGGTCAGGTCATATAATCTAGAGACAATGCAAGGGGTCGTCTCTAAAGGGTAAGAGACCAGAATCTGACACATAGACTTCGAAACATAAATACAACCATGCCCGTATCCCTCCCAATGCGGCATGCTAGATGAAGCAAAGATAATTCAGCTACTTCCTCAATCCCAAATTATAAGACATTTGAATTCAAGTTTGATCACACTCGTCTTACTTAAAAAAAAATTGCGCATAAATAATCACATTTAAGTCATCTTTAAAGAACTTTTATTAATAAAGCAAACCAGGACAAAAGAAGTGATATTTTGTATAATTTTTTGAATAAGACGAGTGATCAAATTTAATGTCAAGAAAGTCAAACGTTTAAGACAGAGGAAGTATGTAAATACATACTCATTCAATCCATCTATACAGGCATTTATCATGTAGGGTAAGGGTCTGTTTGGTTAGGAGTTACTAAAGTTTAGTGGTTCATAAAGTTAAGTACCTCTAAAGTTTAGTAGAGCCTCCTGTTTGGTTCCGCCTACAAAAACAGCTGTTCCAGGTACATTTTAGTCACTTTTAGCTACCTTTGAAATATCCAAGGTATTTGATATTTTAGGGACTAAAAATAACTAAAGTTTAATCATTAAACTTTAGTGACTCCTAACCAAACAAGCCCTAACTTGGATATCCGGGTGCTATCCACCGAACCAAACACACCATAAACCTAAACTTTAGTCAAGGTATTTGACATTTTAGGAATTAAAAATAACTAAAGTTTAGTCATTAAACTTTAGTGACCCCTAACCAAACAGGCCCTAACTTGGACACATGAACTGATGGAGCGGCTTTTGCTAGCAGTTTGGTGAAAGGCTGCTGTCCTTGACTTAGTAGAAGCAGCAATGACACGAGCCGGCCGCTGAGGCGAAGGCCCCTGATCGACAGGAGCGTCGAACATGAAGAGGCTGCCCAGCCACTGGAGAAGGAGGAGAGGCAAATCTACGTGAGGTGACTGGTGAGGAGAACGAAACTGCAGACGTCAGGCGAGGAGGAGACGAATCTGCAGTCGTGCTATCCACCGAAGCAAACACACACCGGTTGCCAAACTAGCTATAGAACCGCCGCACGCTCGCACTAGATCCGAGCCCTCGAGTTGCCGCCGCCGCCGACCGCTCTCGGCACCAGCCGCCACCTATCCTTTCGACGCTCGACCTCGGTGCCGTGCCGACTACCGAGCTGCCAACACGGCAACACAGCACCGCCAACTAACGTCCACGGCTCTGCCCCTTGCCCTCTCCTCTCCCCTCCACGGCCGAGCCTGCTCTTGCTGTGCTGCGCGTACCGACTGGAGAACTATCGCGGCTCAAATCCCGACAAAAACCAGCAAGGACGGGTCTCTTGTTGTACCTGCTCTGCTGCTAACACGTGGTCTGTGAAGTGTGCTACTAGATGCATCTCTATTTGCAATGCTGTATGTACAACACGCTGTGTGCTATCCATCCGTGAGTGCAATGATGTACGTACCCCATGTTTGAACTGTTGATGATACAACGTGTTCGTCCAATGGTTTCACAAGACGGGGACAGAGGAAAATGTTAGATTGATCTCCTAATCCATTTGGCCCAACGACCTTATGGGCCTTGGACTCGCACCCTGATCGGGGGCGCCCAATCCTACATGGTTGGTGGCCCCCTGTCACACTGCGCTATATAAAGAGGTAGGGGCCGGTGGCTCGAGGTACGAGGTTTCACGCCGAGCTATAGTACCCACCGACAAACCCTAGATCCGATCTATAGAGGGGCGCAACCAGTGACGGGAAGCTCCGCCACCGGACAGCACCGCCATCGCCGGACTTCCACGACCTACACCAACACCGCCATCTACACCGAACGTCGCTGCCCGTGCGCAGAGCTTCACCACCGAACCTGCGATGGCCAGCTCGTCCACCACGACGCCCTCGGATGGCCAGTGCACTCACCCTTCTACTCTTTATCTCTCGGATCTCTCTCTTGTTCATCCCATATGCAAAGTTATCCCCGCTAGATGCTAGATCTACGGATCTTGTGTTGCTAACAAAAATTTGTTCCCGTGACATTGAAGGACCAAGAACGGCGACCAGAGGGGGGGGGGTGAATGGGAGCCAAATAAAATTCAACTCAAAGACTTGGCCCTTGTCCCAAACTCACACCCAAAACTTAACCTCGGAAGAACCGACTCGCACACGACCTAACAAGTAGGTGGACACCTTAGGAAGACCCCTAAATGTGCAGCGGAGCGGTCGGAGAAGATGGAGAACGATCAAAGCCACGAACTCGAAACCGATACACCGAGAGCGGTACTCTCAACCCCTAGAGAGAAGAGGCAAGAGCACACCCAAAAATACTTATGAGAACTAGTCTCAAAAGTACCTAATCAGGTTTCTTAGGTGAATACGAATCCAACGCAACAAACAGAACTTGATTCGGAGTCCGGACGAGAGAGAAACGACCAAAACAGCGACGAAGAAAATCCTGAAAACCTTGCTGGAAGGGCGACGGACGCTGCAGAGGGCGACGGACTGAGTCCGACGGGCGACGGACGCTGCTCTATCAGGAGCGTCCGACGCTAAAAAACAGCCCGAAAACAGCCCCAACGACGGACGATTGCGACGGACGCTGTCGTCAGCACTACGTAGCGTCTGGCGCCTCTGACGGACCGTCCGACGCCAAACTCTGGAGCGTCCTACGCCCCCGAAATCTGCATATCGATCCCGAAAATCGTTTTCTCTCCTCCAAATCTTCCCAAAACTCAACCAAATGAACTCCAACTATAACCAAACTTTGTAGGCATGATCCTTGTAAGTTGGGGAGCTAATCCTAAGAAATCATCGCTTAATTTGGTGAGAATTAAAGGGAAACGAGGATTTGGGGGAAATGGGGCAAGAACAAAGAACACCGCAAAGAAATCGCCCGATCTACGCACTCGTGAGGTTTGAGGGGAATTCCTTCGGTGCAAAGATGCTCCTCATGAATACAAACAACTTGGTTCAAACGGATTTGCAAGAGCTACTCCCTACAAAGAGAAATCATCTCGGGAAAAAGAGGGAGCAAAAGCAAAAACACGAAGAACACAAGAAAAACGGGGACACGATCAAGAAGTCGAAGCCACCATGGCTTATGGAGGTTACGGCCTCTGATTCCTCGCAACAAATTCAAGTTCTTACAGAGGTTGGTGAAATCAACCTAGAGATCTCATGAACTAGAGAGAGGGTAGAGAGAGAGAGAGTTGGGGCAAAATGATTAGGGTTCAAGAGATGGGATGAGGGATACCCCTTCACCCTCTACTTATCGGGCTTTGGATATTTCCCAAAGACCCCCTAGATACATTGAGTGAACTACCTAGCCTAAGCATTGCAGTCCAAGCTCCGGAAAATATCTCCCGCATTTTGAATGGACGGCCCCGCTTCCTGCCGGGAGTTGCCGTCGCCTCGACGCAACCTCCAGGATTCCGCCACGTGTCATCCCCGCTTCCTCGGAAGCTCCGCCTAGGTTTTGAGGCCCAAACCCAGCAAACCCGCCACCAGTAGCTTTGGCCTCAACTACCGAACCCCGAGTTTTGAGGCCCAAACTTGGAAAAGTGTCCTCGGATGGTTTTGAGGCCCAAACCACCAAACCACTCAACGCGAGCCACCTTGTCTTCGCCCGGTCGGACTCCGAGTCCCCTGAGCCTCCGCTCGACTCGCGCGTCCACCGTCTTGACTCGGCCGACTCGGTCTACCTCCATGTCTTCTCGCACTCGCCGATGCCAAGTACTAGCCACCACAGCTAGTCCGCCGGCGCCCATGGTCCCTCAGTCCGAGCCCCACTTCCGCCCTTCACCGCTCTCAGTCCATCGGCACGACAAGCCTCTACTCGACCTTCTCCATGCCATTGACCACTGTCACTAGGCATAGCACCTGCACACCACAAGCCGATAGACAGGCACACATTTGCTTTCGCAAAGGGTTAGAATCAAGCCACTCAAACTGAACCGCTCAAGTGTTGGGCAATCGCTCATCACAAAACTGAACTACATGGGTACTTATCCACCATGTGTTCGCAATCTCCCCCTTGATGAGTGCATTGTCAACACAAGTGCATTTCAGATTTGAGCCACAAGGTAAAGCTCTCCAAATGATCAAAAAGCTGAGAAAGCCAAAACGGGATCACTTGAGAGAAGCGAGGGGAATCCAAAACTTGGTTCCCAAAGACATGGGCAACGGCTCAACGCAACCAAGCAAAACAAAGCTATCCCTCAAGAAGAGGCAGAAATGGGCTCAACACCGCTAGCAAGTCCAAGATACCAATCACAAACTCTCAAAGCTCAGAAAACCAATTTAAGCACTAAGGGAGCTCAAAAGATACCAATTGAAACCACTTACGTCCCTTAATGCTCAAGAAACAATCGAAACCTGTCGGAGCCAACAAAGAAAGCTAGACCCTCCAGAAGAGGCAAAGGCTCATCACATCTAGCAAAAGCTCCCCCTGGGCAAAAGCACACTCAAGATACCAAATGAGCTCTAAACCAATGAGATGCAGTCTTTCTCCCCCTTGGAGGTAGATGGCTGAAAATGGAATAAAATGCACATCTCTCCCCCTTGTTGACACATGTAGCTCATCAAACATCAACAACTCAAGATCCAACAACAAATGCCATGAAATGCAAAATGAGTGCAAAAGCTTCATACTTAGAGCTAAGACAATGAATAGATGCTCTAAGTGAGTGATCCTGTGAGAATAGGAAAAGCTCTACGTGCCCAGCAAAGACTCAAGTTGAGCTTAAGATCACTTTAGAAGCTATTTTAGAGAGCATATCATGTGAGAGCAGAGAAAGGGTACCACCTCCTACAGACAACTAAACATGGCAAACAAGATAAGATCTATCTCAAAGGAATCTCATGTATAGCAAGTAGAACTATCCCTAGCAAAGTTCATACAACAAGCCAATGACCCAACTGAAAGATTTTTTCAAATTTCAGAGTTATGCAGCCAAAATTCAGTTTTAGGCACATTTAAGTTGTATGCGAGTGGTTGTAAGCAAAGTGATGCCACTGCTTACCAACCGGGCGAAGTCAACGGACTTGACACACCGGTTTTGGTCATACACGACACCGCTCAAGTATCGACCCATATGGGAAGCAGTCTCGAACACACGATGAAGCGCTCACAATGCAAACCCAACTCGATCTTTCCAATTCACAAAACGGAGAGCAATTTCAGTTTAGATATTAAACATGGTGCTCAAAGGTAGTGAATGAAACAATGAAGAGCCATAGTTACAAGCTATATACAAGGCAACCAAGAAGGATCTTCAAAAGCCTACACATGCTAGTGCCATTTCAGAGGTGACATGGGGAATTAAGTTCAGTTTTAAAGCTTTTCTAACTTAGCTCTATTGCATATCATATAGATCAAAAAGATTCTAAGTTAGGCAACACCATAGACACATAAAGCACCTCAAACAGAGCATAGATTCATTATATTGGCTATAGATATGAAGCTTAAAATGAACTATGTCACAAATGCAAATGAGATGCAAAATGCAATGACACCAACTAACACAAACAAGACATCAAGAGAGAAGGACAACGAAAAGACTAAAATAATAAAAAAGAACTATGATACAAAAAACTTTCCTCCTCTAAAAAGGAAAGCAAACACCCAACTAGCCTCGAAGGCGAGAAAACGCAGCTTGATCCAATGGCTTAGTGAGAATATCCGCAAGCTGGTTTTGGGTCTCGACATGCCGGAGGTCAATGTCGCCCTTCTCGTAGTGATCACACAAAAAGTGAAAGCGGACCTCAATGTGCTTGGTCTTCGAATGAAGCACGGGATTTTTAGCCACACTAATTGCACTCGTGCTATCACAAAGTAGAGGCACCTTAGTAAGCTCATGACCAAAATCTCTCAAAGTGGCAATCATCCAAAGCAACTGAGAGCAACAACTAGCCGCGGCAACGTACTCAGCTTCACACGTCGACTGTGCCACGCTAGATTGCTCGCGAGAAGACCAAGAAACCAAAGAAGACCCGAGAAACTGGCAAGTCTCAGAAGTGGACTTCCGGTCAAGTCGGCAACCGGCAAAGTCGGCGTCATAATAATCGCAAAGCACAAGAGAGGAAGAGGTGGAGAACCAAAGACCAAATTCGGGAGTGAAGCGCAAGTACCTCATGATGCGTTTCACCGCCTGCTTGTGCGATGTCCGTGGGGACGCCTGAAAGCGAGTACACAAGCAGACGATGAACTGAATGTCCGACCGGGTCGTCGTCAGGTACAGAAGTGACCCAATCATGCTGCGGTACTCCGTCTGGTCCACCGCCTCTCCTTCCTCGTCCGCATCCAAGGCAGTCGTAGTCGACATGGGCGTTGAAAGAGGCTTTGCCTCACCCATGTCAAACTTCTTCAAGATATCCTTCGTGTACTTGCCTTGGTGCACGAACATCCCTTCCCAGGTTTGCTTGATTTGCAACCCGAGAAGAAAGTCAACTCTTCCATCATGCTCATCTCAAATTCCCTGCTCATAAGATCTGCAAACTTGTCAACAAGAGCATGAGAAGAACCACCAAAGATGATATCATCCACGTATATTTGGACAAGGAGAGTGTCTTTGCCTTGCTTGGGGAGAAACAACGTCTTATCTATCGATCCCATTTTAAAGCCCTTAGCAAGCAAAAAGGTTAATTAAGTATGTTGTCGTTTTTCAGCACGTGTCGAATGAGCTAAGGCTTGACTGGTCGACAGCCGTCTTCCATCGGCATCGGGAAAGCATAGCCAGTAATGCCGATGGGAGTATGCTGCAGGAAGATTAAGTATGTTGCCGATGGAGGCTGGATGGTCCTTGCCGATAAGGTTAATTAGTGAAATTAGGTCGCCTGGGCTGTAAAGTTACTGTTGCCGATTACCGATGAGGAGACATTGCCGATTGCCGATGAGGAGACATTACCGATTGCCGATGGGGACTGATTGGTGAAGACAGTTACCAGTATAAGGTTGCCGATCGGGAAGTATTGCCGATGCCGAGAGGCATGGGATACCGATGAGTACAGGGTGACTTAGCGCTTAATGTCAGCGGAAGGCCGCCGGTGGTCAAAGAAGGAAGTCGCGGATTGAAGGGATCTGCCGATGGAAAGTTTCCATCGAAAGGAAGACATAAGGAAACTGGTGATTTTATGCCAGTATTATTATAGTAGTTTGAGTCCGACTCTTGCACGAGTCAGTTTCCTTAAAGTTAGGAGTTTGTTTTAGGGAGGATACGTGTCGTGTCTTTGTACAACTCTCCGTGCGGGAGTATAAATATGTGCCCGAGGGCTACGTGTAAAAATATAAATCCAATATCAAACAAACCAATTTTACTCTTATTCTACTTTTTATCGCAATTTACCCCTTTTGCATTAGTTATAGATTTTTAACGAGTTCTTCAAGCTTTGACGGGCTGCATCACCTTGATCTCCGTCAAATCCTTGCAAGTTCCGCGTGGGAGTACCTCTGAGCCTTGGCATCCGGGCGCATCGTTGTTGCCTCGTTCAGCTCTGCTCTAGTTATCCTGACCAAGCCTCAATTCCAGCATCCGGGCGCATCGCCGTTGTCTGGATTGAATCTTGCTCTAGTTATCGTCCTTGTCGATTAACTGGTCAAATCGACTGGCACGCCTCCGGATATCGAATTTCGGGTATAAGCCCGAGGTGTTCGCTGATCCTGACGCTTTTTGTGTCAACACCTCTTTTGGCACACCCGGTGGGACCCGATTATACAAGTTTTTACATCTATCATGACTAATCCAAGGAGTGTCATTGAAGTCTCCACAACAGATCTGACGAGTCATCAGAAGCAGGCTATGGAGCAGGCGATGGAGGAGTACAAGCGGTTGTATCTCAAATCCTTCAGCTTAAACAGAATCGGCAAAGCAGTCTAGAAGCAAGATCCGCCGTCGCCACGGCAGGTCACTTTCGACGCCGATCCTGGTAAAATACAAGAGATGGTTAATTCTGCATTCAATAATGTATTAATTAGCCAATCCAATGTACTGTCCGATGCTGTATACGATGCCATTAAGCAAGCTCGCAAGGGCGGACAAGCGCCATATTATGTTGGTCCAGAGTATCGTCAACTCGGATCGGCATCTATTACGATTCCATCGGCGGTTCCGAAGGTGTCCGCACCAATTATGAGCCGATCTACCGATGAGATCGCGCCACCAAGATTGAGCCCAACAAGCACTACTCAGGTCAATACAAATCTGGTGGCTTCAACAATGTCTGGACCTGCGATCCAGACTCAGCCAACTTCTGCCAACTGGTGGGGATACGGTATGTCTCCAAGTCTATCTGCTGATTCCAGATTGGTCCAAGATAACCATGCAGGGTGGAGGGTTCCCATGGCATCGGCAACACCTGTACAACCGATGGTTCCAATGATGCATTTTGCTACATCTCCAACGGCGCAGTTGCCAACAGGGAATCTGCAAACGACAATACCCAGAGTGCCTTATGCCCAGCCATCGGCAAATTACTTGCCGATACAACAAGGCCCAGCAGCTGCAAACCATCCTATGGTGGTAATCAATTACCCGGAGCCACAAGAACAACGAGCGTCAGCTGGCTATCAGCCATCGGTAAATTCTTGGCCGATGCAACAAGGCATGTCGAGTATCAATCAGCCTGCATCGGCAATGGCTGCTCAGCCTATAGTACCTGCAAATCAAAGCTATCAGCTGATTATCAACCATCGGTAAGTCACGTGCCGATGACACCTAATGTAGGTTGGATCGGTCAATTACCGATTCAGCAACAATATGTGCATCCTGAGCACCATGTGGCAAGAGCTCCACACCGTCATCCGGCGAGTCTTCAGAATGAAGTATCGGTACATCAACCGATAAGTACTATACCGCAATACTCGCAAGTAAAAGTGTACGATGAGACATCGGTACAACAACCGATGAATGTAGTGCCACAACACAAGCCAGTAACTGTGCAAAATTGCTCATCGGCAACGCAGCCGATACATAGGGTTCTAATAACCGGTACTGTGCACGCACCGATTGTTTCAAGTACTTTGGCATCAAGACCTGGAGAGATGGATCAACCTACTCAGCCAGTAGGCGTCCGGAATAGCTCATCGGATAATCAGCCGATGCATAACATTCAACAGATTGGTGCTGCTGATGTGTCGATTGCTCCGGCTTGTTCATCACAAAGATATGAAGAAGTGCATCGACCTGCTCCACTGGTTAGCGAGTCTGTGCATCGGCAAGATCAAGACACAGAGGTGCCTTCGACCAAAAAAATAGAAGATTCAGATTCGGACGAAGGGCCAAGTATCAGTGTTGCTGAATTGGAGAAATTCACCTTTGATGTCGCAGAGGCCGATCAGGATGTTAAATCATTCGAGCCTAGGGGGACTTGGAGTGCAAGGGTTCTCTTCGTTGGACAAGGGGACTCTGAGTCGGATGAGGAGGTGAACATCAGCACTGTTGAATGGGTAAAAGACGAGGAGCCGATACCTTGTCTACTCGGCCAGAAAAAGACTAAGTTCACCTTCGATGTCGCGAAGGCCGATGGGATATTTGACCTATTGCTTCAGGAAGGGCGAGTTAAGCTAGCCCCTAATCAGGTAATTCCATCGGCCAAGGAACTCAAGAAGACCAGGTACTGCAAGTGGCACAATGTGACTTCTCATGGTACCAATGACTGCAAAGTGTTCAGGCGGCAGTTGCAGTCAGAAATTGACTCTGGACGAATCAAATTTGAAAGTTCCGAAGTCCAGAAGCCGATGGAAATTAATCAGTGCCCGTTTCCAAATAATATGGTGGAAACCAGTGGAAAGACTAAGGTGCTGACATCGGATGCTGCCAGAAAAGGTGCATCAGTAAATCCTGATCATCAAGTGGCTAAACGTGATGTAGAAAAGTTTGCCGATGGCAGGAAAGGCAAGAGAGTTGCCGATAAAGGTAGCGGTACTAGTAGGGCTCCTAGTGTTGTAATCATCCACAAACAGCCAAGGAAAGAGTATCGGCAATCGCAAAAGGAGCGACATTGGCAGGAAGAGAAGGAACAGGAACGGCTTCGGCAGAAGAACCACTGGAGGTGTCCCTTCTTCGTTCACTGTTGGGAAGAAGGCATTAAGCTACCTACTGCCGATAACGGTCCTGAATGTAATAGGTACCACACTGTTGATCGGATAGGTAAGAAACCTTGTTTTGATGATCGAGCATCCAGGTACGCCAAGCCGCTCAGAGGGAAGAAATCGGTACACAGCCGACTGGGGGGCAAGCTCAGTGCACATCACAGGCTTGGCAGGCGTGTTGAACAAGGGGAGCCTGAGGAGATGGCCAATGCGAAAGTTCCCGATGAAGACGTGCTCTCCAGAGGTTCAAGCATCGGAAAACAAGCTGACGCAAAATATGAAAGGCAGCGCCAGCCTGTCTGGAAAACCAGACTCCCTCAGTGGTACCCTAAGGGTCTGACCAAGACCCAGAAGAGAAGAATTCAGCGCGAGTGCTGTAATGACTTATATGATACTGAAGTTCCTTTAAGGGAAAAGCGGTGGAGGCCAAAGCGCAAAGATGGAGATCCATCGGCAGACGGCAATATATTGCCGATGGTCTAATCGGAGTCAATCTTGGACATTTTGGCTTGGGGCCGCACTTAGCAAACTCTGGCGATTCCAATTATTATACTTGGGGGCACCGGTCGATGGTTTGTGTATGAAACGCCGTACTGCCGATGAATTTGTTAACTGCCAGAGGAAAAATAGTTGTAAGAATGATTCTGCCGTGCTTACACGCAATAATTAAGTATGTGGTGCAGGTATTTTAGAGGAAGTTGCTCCTTGTACTTTCTTTGGTGGGTTTATCGGCATTGTCCTAGTTTTGTTCCAATGGAAGTATGAAATCTCATTGCCGATTATTGCTACCTCAACAAACAGTCGGGCTGAACGCCAGGTTCTGCTCACTCAAGGAGGATTTTGGCCGATTCGATAAGTCATGGTGTCGGTAATGGTTGCCGATAACTGGGTGAAGGAGTTTGCCGATGGTACTCTGGTATGAGAATTGATTTTACCGATTGGGACTATGTTCTAAGGTTGGAAAACGATTTCTTAATTGGGGAGGTCCTTATCGGAGGAGGCAGTCTGCTCCTAGCAATGCTTACATTCTAGAAACTCTTGAAGGAGTCAACGTATAGCGTGCTCGTTTGAATACCAATGAAAGGAAAGCTGTAATACATCGGTAAAAGCGTATTGCCACTATATTACAGAGCAAAATCAAGTATCAATATTACATTTGCCGATGTGACGGAATTTAATAAGTTACAACAGGGAGTGGATGACTGATATCGCACGCAGGCGAATTTGTTCTATCTCCTCTATCTCCCTAGCATCCTCATCGGCAGAGCCTTCAACTGACTTGATCTTTTTCTTCAGAGCGATGGCTTGTCGGGCATTGCTGTCCCTCTCTTAGCGTAGAGCTTTGATGGTGTCGGGAAGTTGAGCTCTCTTCTGGCTGACTGCATTCAAAGATTCTTCAACCTTTCTCAGCTCAGCTTGCAGCTCTTCCTTTCTTGCCGATAGCTGGATGAAAGCCTGTTCAAGCTCGGTGCCGGAAGCTTCTACTTGGCCGATGTTCTTGTGCTTCTCATCGGCAGTTTGCTTAAAACTAAGCATTTCCTCCGTAAGCTTCGATTGAGCATTCCTATTGGCGATACGGCTTGAGACCCGTTGGTATTGGAGTCGGCGACTCTCAAGAAAGGCTGCTTGAAGGAGGATCTCTTCTGCATCGGCAGGTAGTTGGCCTTGGAGATCATTGAAGACTGTCCTTGCTGTGGTTGAATCTTGGACGAGCTGTGACGTATCTTGTTGCAGCAAGGAAAGCAGTGCTTCGAGTTTGGACTTGACCGCTGCCGATAGAGTTGGGACAGAGCTTTCTTCCTCCCCATCGTCATCAGGAATGTCGATAGCAAAGGAGAATAAGCTGTCAGCTCGAATGGGGCCTTCTTGGTGCTCCTCCTCGTCCTGGGGGGTGATGCCGAAGGAGAATAGGCTGTCCGGGGAGTCCTGGGCCTGAAAATGAAGAAGTTAAAATGTGCCGATCATGAAGCTATACTATGAATTTTTAGGTAACCGACTTACCATCTTGAAGCGGGTTTCTTGCCTGGGACTTGGCATGTTGGAGGGTCTAGCCTCATCTTGGAAATCGGTAGCAATTGCTGATGAATGAGCTTCTGTTGCTGAAGCTGTTGGTGCTGGTGGTGTTGTTGTCGGCATTGCTTCCGACGTAGTAGCTGGCTCCCTTGGTGGCGACACCGATCTTTCATCGGGAATCTCGGCTGGTGAAGGTGCCGATGCCGATGCCGCCGCCGCTGCTGCGAGTGGAGTCGTCCCCTGGTTAGGGCTTTCATCTAGTGTAGGCACTGGTGCCGAGACCGATGCTGTTGGTTCATGTGGTGGCGACATCATGCTCTCATCAGGGATTTCGGCCAGTGCTGATGCCGATGCCGCTTCCGCCGCTGCAGCAGGTGGAGTTGTCTCCTGGTCAGGGACGTCGTCCAGTGAATGATCAGGAGTAGGAGCCGTCGACGGTCTTGCCGATGGTGCATTGGCAGTTGGTGGCGCAGCTGAAGCCGATGGAGAAGATGGGGAAGCTAGCCTCAGACGCCTTTTCTTCCTTGGCGCGGCAGCAGGAGATCCAGCCCATTTCGACGAAGACTGGGGGGCATTGGCAGCCGGACTTGAAGGTGCTTGTCTGCTTGGAGCAGCTGTCGTTGACCTCATAGTTTGAAAATATTCAATGCAAGTTATACAAAATAGAATATTGCCGATGAGACATTATGTAATCGGCGTGAGTGAAGATGAGATTACTGCAAACACCCGCGTCAGGGCAGCAGCAGCAGCCGATGTAGCCTTGGCTTTTGCAGGTGTCGGCGTAGGTACCTGTCGAGGAGTGAAGGCAGCTAACGAGGGGGCTTTGTTGCCGATGAGTGATACGAGACTCATCATCCGAAGATTGAAGGGCTTGCCGCTCCTGCTCATCGGAGGAATCGGATCATCAACCTGCTAAGTGTGAAGGGGTCAGATGCCGATGATAGGGGTGAAGTAATAAGGAATGCATCGGAATAAAACTTACCATGTCGTCAGGAATGATGTTCCGATAGTAGTGCGACGACTTGACAAACAGTTGACACCTCCATTCTTGCCACCAAGACTTCTACTCATTTGTGATGAAGGAAGTTGGTGACCAGGAGGACAGGTCAAGGTCTGACACATCGGCACTGGGTGGGAGATTGACAACTTTGTTCCAGTCTATGGTACTGGAGATAGTCTGCCTGGGCTTCACCACTTTAAAGAAGCAGAGTTTGATCGGCAGTTGGTCAAATGCTAGTTGTCTTGCCGCTGCTGATGGATGGTAAAACTCGTATGATGGAGAGGCATTCTTCCCGGATCCAAAGATGTTCACTGGGATAGCCCGAGGAACGATGCTGGCTTTCAGGATTGCTTGGTTCTGAGGCACATTCCCATCAGTAATATTGAACAGCAGCGGGAATCGGTTGTCCTCGTCGACGTATGGCCACCAAAGCCGTTCCGATGCAGGGATTCCATTGTAGAATTTCTGAAAGAAAAAGCCAAACTGCTCTGCATCGGCATCGGTCCCTGGCAGCACTATGATGGCCTCCCCAAAGTTGAGTGGGGAGCGAGTTGCGGATTCGTCATCTCTGTATTGGTGATTTTCCGATATGTCTCTAGGGAATTGCTGAGCAAATAAATCAAACTGGAGAGTTTTGTACATGTGTGCATTTAACCACATGTTTACAAACCACCAGGGGCCTCCAAGGTTGCCGATGGGCTCACCTAACAACAGATTCTTGGACACTTGATGAAGAGGACGGTACACTGCTCCAAGAAGGTATCGGCCGAGAGGGAGTCTTGTCCCATCGGCTAAGAGCTCTGCTGCTGGGAGGTACATTGTGGTCGGCCCGACGGTTTTGCCATAGAAAATGAATTTCTCCAGCCACATGTTCCGAAAGGTCTCCCTCTGGTTTACCGATCCGGTCTTCTGATAATCCTGGATATAGTCGGACCAGCCGCCGATGTTACGAGTGTTTACCTTGTACTCGGCTTTCCTGTTGAACAAGGTAAAGGTATCGGCAGAAGAGACATCCAAGCCAGTCAACATATGGACATCGGCAAGGGTGGGAGTGGCTGGTCCATGCCTAAATAAGAAGGCATTCATGCTGTCAGAACAGAAGTATGAAGCTGCCATCAACATGTTCTCGTTCTTTTCCATATCGGCAATGGAAAGCCTGATGCACTGATCCAAACTACGCTCTTGCCAATAGACTTGCTGCGTCCTAGCAACCCTAAGGTACCAGTTCTTCCACCCTTTGGTGGGCTTGGGCCATGACCGGAAAACATCCTTCCATAATCCTAAACCAAAGCATTCAGATCTAAAAGGGATTCGGTTGGTTTCCGCGTTGATCAAATAGCTGGGATCAGGATTCCCCATTGGGCCTAAGCAAGTAAAGCTGGACTGTTCGAGAGGGATCACTACCTTGTTGTACAGTTCCTAGGGTTCGAAGAAAAGAAAGGAATGAATCAGAAAAGAAACAGAGAAGATTCTAGATTCATGCAGAAAAAAGAACCGGTAGGAGATTGGATGAGGAAGAAAGAAGGTTTTACCTTGGGGATGTCGACTTGGATCGCCATTAGAGTTGAAGAGTGCTTGCAGTTCGTCCTTGGGATGGGGAAGGAACTGTTGCTTGAGCTCGTGTTCTTCGGGAGTGTCGCCGGAGGTTGAAGACGGAGGCAGAGGGTGTGAAAGTGAAATGGACTCGGGGTAAAAAGCAGATTGGATCCCGGTAACTTTTATAAGCCTACTCAGGGGCATTTTGGGGTTTTGGTTCACACTGTGCAAAGATGTGGAGAGACCCGCAGTAGATACGCGCAATGATCAAGGGAATTTGCAATTGTTGGTGCTACAATCGAGGGATTTTATTATTAAATTACGGTTCCACGCGCGGAGATCGAGGAAACTATGCATTTATCTCGAAGGTAACGGCTACAACAACGGCTACAGTAGAGAGAATTTCGGCACGCAAAGTACTATACGCTCCGAAACTAAGGGGCATGTGTTGACACCGTTTTTCAGCACGTGTCAAATGAGCTAAGGTTGACTGGTCGACAGCCGTCTTCCATCGGCATCGGGAAAGCATAGCCAGTAATGCCGATGGGAGTATGCTGCGGGAAGATTAAGTATGTTGCCGATGGAGGCTAGATGGTCCTTGCCGATAAGGTTAATTAGTGAAATTAGGTCGCCTGGGCTGTAAAGTTACTGTTGCCGATTACCGATGAGGAGACATTGCCGATTGCCGATGAGGAGACATTACCGATTGCCGATGGGGACTGATTGGTGAAGACAGTTACCAGTATAAGGTTGCCGATCGAGAAGTATTGCCGATGCCGAGAGGCATGGGATACCGATGAGTACAGGGTGACTTAGCGCTTAATGTCAGCGGAAGGCCGCCGGTGGTCAAAGAAGGAAGTCGCGGATTGAAGGGATCTACCGATGGAAAGTTTCCATCGAAAGGAAGACATAAGGAAACTGGTGATTTTATGCCAGTATTATTATAGTAGTTTGAGTCCGACTCTTGCACGAGTCAGTTTCCTTAAAGTTAGGAGTTTGTTTTAGGGAGGATACGTGTCGTGTCTTTGTACAACTCTCCGTGCGGGAGTATAAATATGTGCCCGAGGGCTACGTGTAAAAATATAAATCCAATATCAAACAAACCAATTTTACTCTTATTCTACTTTTTATCGCAATTTACCCCTTTTGCATTAGTTATAGATTTTTAACGAGTTCTTCAAGCTTTGACGGGCTGCATCACCTTGATCTCCGTCAAATCCTTGCAAGTTCCGCGTGGGAGTACCTCTGAGCCTTGGCATCCGGGCGCATCGCTGTTGCCTCGTTCAGCTCTGCTCTAGTTATCCTGACCAAGCCTCAATTCCAGCATCCGGGTGCATCGCCATTGTCTGGATTGAATCTTGCTCTAGTTATCGTCCTTGTCGATTAACTGGTCAAATCGACTGGCACGCCTCCGATATCGAATTTCGGGTATAAGCCCGAGGTGTTCGCAGATCCTGATGCTTTTTGTGTCAACAGTAGCTCATTTTGCAATCTCAAAATCAGATATCGAACAAGTGGAAAAGCGTCATCCTTACTCTCCAAAAAGAACACCCAAAAGTATCTCGAGTAGTCATCAACGACTACAACCACATAACACTTCCCTCCTTCCGACTTGACCCGAGCTGGACCAACTGTGTCCATGTGTAAGAGCTCGCCGGGTCGAGTGGTCATGACCTCAGTCACAGGAGGATGGGAAGCGGCAACCATCTTGCCATTCCTGCAAGGATGGCAAACCAAATCCTTCTCGAACTTTAGCTTTGGCAATCCTTGGATAAGGTCCATTGAGCTAAGCCTTGCAAGCAAGTCAAAACTCAAATATCCCAATCTCCTATGCCACTTCCAAAGCTCAGAAGAAGAACCGGCAAGAAGACAACGAGAAGGTCCGGACGAGATAGAAAAATCCGCACAAAAAACCTTCCCGAAGGGCAAAATCCAGCAAACAAGATCACCCCGAGAGTCCAAAATCCGAGAAAGATTAGGCTTAAAACTCACTTCAAAACCGTCATCAAGGAGTTGCGAAACTGAGAGAAGGTTAAAACGCAAATTCGCATCCAAAGCAACATCCTTGAGGACAAAAGACGAATTGACTCGGATGGACCCCCGGGAGACAACCTTACCTTTACTCTTATCCCCGAATGTGATATACTCGATGTGGTGCACGGGGTCGAGGCTGGAGAACCACTTGGCACTTCCGGTCATATGGCGTGAGCATCCGGAATCTACAAGCCAAGTCTCCTCCAGTCCTCCTTCCTACATCAATAAAAATACATAGGGTTAGCAAACGGACCAACACTGGGGTTAGTAAACTGTGAAGGATACCAGTGTTGTCCCACTTTCCCAAAGAATGGGTTAGGAGAAAAACCAAACATCTCCTGTCCCATGGGAGGATAGCGATCACCACGATGGGGAAAACGTGGTCCGCTAAAGAAGGGTGGAGTAAAGCCACCGCCACGAGGTCCATAGTCGGATGGGTCACAACCAGTACCCCGCCAGGCACAACCACCACGTGGTCTTGCCTCCTGAGGCCTAGCACCTTGAGGCATTGTACCTCTAGGCCTAGTAGTGCACCTCCGAACTTCCGGTTCACGCACCCCAACTCGTGGGTGGTACATGTCCTGGTTGTTCAACTCAACCTGCCTCCGATCATCTCTCTTCCTCCTAAAGCAAAACTCAGCCAAGTGCCCATCCCGCTCACAATACTCACATTGGTACCTCACCACACTTTTGGTAGGCACTCTCTTGTTGGGTTGGGTGGCTCTAGCTTTCTTAGGAAGGGGATCACTAGAGATGGGTGGCTCTAGCTTTCTTAGGAAGGGGATCACTAGAGATGTCTGGCAGTGTGTCAAGTGGGTTGCGAAGATGGTTCGGTTTTGCAATCCACACTTGCTTCCGTGGAGTGGTTTTGGGTGGCTCTTCAAACACACCATCTCTCACAGGAAACTCAGAGGGGTCGGTAGGCTTAGGTGGAGTGATCTTGGTAAGCTTGGGATTTGTGGTGGGTTTCTCATTCTCGCTCAAACCACTGCACTCACCGATCTTACCGAACATGCTATCGTCCCTCCCACCTATAGCAAAGCCTACTCCCGAGCTGCCAGCCCTTTTGCATTGGCTGAGCATCATCCCCAACTGCGGCTCTCGGCAAGACACCCAGCTCAAGATGGACCGAAGGTATGTATTTTCTTCCTCGGTACGCATCTTGTCATGTCTGCACGACGCGATCTCAAGCTCCAAAGCCTCAAAGCGTTCCGACTCTCTAGTGCTATCTGAGCTGACCTTCTCTAGCACAAAAATCCTAGCATCTCTTTGTGCCAGCTCAGAACGCAAGCCTAAGCAAGACTTGCACGCACCAAGTAAGCTAGGCCTAGCCTTCAGCTCACTGACCTCCTCAAGTAGAGTGTCATACTTGTCTTGGAGAGTGACAAGACTAGACATGTGGATGGCACAAGCATCACACTCTACCTCCTCGGTAACCACCACTGACGCCTTAGCAAACTCTAGCTCATGCAGCGTGCTAAGATACTTAGCCTTGAAATCGTTCCTCTCGCACGCGGCACGCTTGAGCAAAGCATCCTGGCTCATCAAGGTGTCGTTCAGAGACTCAATCTCGAGAGAGAGGGACTCAACGGTGGGTGGTACCTCGGGTGTGTCGGAGTCATAGTCGTAGTCGGGGCCTTCCTTGCGCTTGCCGACCTTGCCTTCTTCAATCGCCATGGTGCAAAAGCCACCGTGCTTGGAGTCGGTGTAGAAGCATAGGCCGTTGAACTTGTCCTCAACCTTTCCCTTCGACTCATCATCGCTTGAAGAAGCACCTCCGTTGGAGGAGGCATCGATGTCGCTGAGGGAGGCGAGGAAGGCTCGGTGCTTGGCCTTCACATTGTCGATCACCTTCTTGGAGGACCTTCGGTGGTAGCCACCTTTGGGCTTGTGCTTGTCCTCGAAGTGGTGCTCGCGCTTGTCCTTGCGCTTGGTGAAGTCGCCCGCAGCTTTCTTGGGGCAGTTTGCGATGAAGTGATCCTC